>PVJX010025130.1:0-27284 GCA_004027295.1 Dolichotis patagonum | reverse complement strand
ACCTGTAATGCCCTCCTCGTCCTGCTCAGATCAATTCCATACTAGGTTGTTTCATGTGAATTCCCTATATGTGACAATATGGACAACTATTTGGAAGAAAACAAAAGTCAATATGATAGAGAGTGAATATCTCCAATTGTCTAGCTTTGAAATTTATGTCTTACATTGCTTTCTTGTGCTTCGCTTTGCTCTGTTTTGTTGTATTTAATTTTACCCTGTTGATATAATTGCATGTATATTTGAGTGGGTAAGATGGATGACCATATTGTTGTTTTTGTCAGATCGTGGAGCAGAACTGTTAACAGTCTCACTGTTTGAATGTCTACTTTACATGTTTTCACTTTGTAATTTGAACAACTATTTCTAAGAAGTCAGTATGTAATTAGTCAAGTAATAATTTCTTAGATTTTATTGTTGTACTTTTCCTTTTTTCCTTGGAATACTGTATGGTTGGTACCCTTTATTCTGTTTTATTTTGTTTTGTTTTTTCCTCTTTAAATAAAATTATAAAAAAAAAAAAAAGAACAGGCAGAACGGCCAGAAGCCACACCTGAGCCATCACCACAGGTCCCCGTCACTTGGCAGCACAGTTAGACATGCTTAACTTACGAATCTGCTGATCAAGTAACTCCCAATTCGTGCCTGGAAGCTCAGTTTACCTGGTATCCCATAGTGTCTATAAAGGCCTAGTCACTAGTTTAGAACTAGCTCTCGAAAGGAAAACTATACTTTGCCTAAGAGAACACGACTTTGCTCCAGATCCTGGGGACTTTGCACGTGCTTTTCCCACCAGAGGTTCACACCCATACGTGCAGTGCTCAGTGACAGGAAGTTCAAGTCCACGGGATCCCCCTGAATCGAAAGCAGTGAAGTGCACGGGGCTTGTGGTGCTGCTTACCTCCTAGAGACCTTTATTTTGTCCTGGTTTTCTACTTACAGCCCATCAACTTCTGGCCACTCATGCATCAGTGCAGTGTTTGCTAACGTGTTTACGTTCAGATTTCACTAAAAGACCTTCCCTTTTGTTTCAAAGAATCATGTCTTTATTTATAATCATTGCAGTGTCTAGAAAAAGATTTCTATGGAGTGGTCTCATCTACTTCTCTTGCAACTACAGTAATGCCTCGGACCATGAACACAATTCTTTCCATGATTCTGGTGGCAAACCAAATCTGACAGAACTGGATTAAATTCAGTGATTAGGTTCAAGGTTGACCTTGTGCAGAAATTTGATTGGTTTCTCATCTAATTTGGTCTGCAACCACAATCATGTAAAGAATTAAGTTCGTGAACCACGGCACCACTGTACCTGATTTTTTGTGTATTCTTCCAGTTTGATATGTAAATTTAAGTTTATCTGCTTTTTTTGTACCAGGTACTGAACTCAGGACCTTGACTTGCCAGACAGGTGCTGTGTACCGAGTTATATCCCAGCCCCTCATTCCTTCCTCTTTACCCAGAAGCAGCATTGTTTTATACTTTTTTTAAAATTTTTAACACTGTCTTTTGGAATAAAAGGTTTTGCAACCTTAAAAAAAAATTAATCCAGGCTGGATTGTATTTATCATTACCTCAGTGTGGCCATAACTATACATTTAAAAACTTTTAAAAAAATTTATTGTTGTAAGAACAATTTATTTGAGATCCACTGGCACAATGTTCCTCTTGTACAAAAGAAAATCTTATACTTGCTCAACAACACATAACCATGATCCTCATTTCTCTGTCTCTTCAGCCACTAGCAACCCTGTGACTGGCTAATTTCACCTAGAATAATGTTCTCCAGTTGCATCTGTATTATTACACACGACAGGCTTTTCTTTTTTTAAGGCTGAATAATACTGTACTGTATGTATTGCATTTTCTTTATCCAGTCACCTGTTCATGGACACTTAGGTGTTTTCCAGGCCTTGACTATTGTAAGTAATGCTGCAATGAACATGGACAGATAAATGTTACTTTGACATTTGGCTTTCAATTCTTTTGGATATATTCTTTAAAATGGGATTGGTTGATCATATATATGGTGGTTCTACTTTCAACATTCTGGAAGCTTCCATATCATTTTCCAAGGTAGCTGTATTACTTTAAATTCCAACCAAAAGTGTACAAGGATCCAGTTTCTCCGCATCCCTGCCAATCCTTGTTATCTTTGTTTTTTGATAGTGACCATCCTCACAGAGGCAACGTAATATCTCACTGTAGCTATGATTTGCTTTTCCCTGATGATTCGTGAGGTTGAGCACCTTTTCATATACCTGCTGGCCATTTGTATGTCTTCTTTGCAGTACTATTTTTTATTTTGCTAAATAAATAAATAAGTTTATTTATTTATCCACTGCTACTGAGTTGTAAGAGTTGTTTATATACTTTGGAACAAGTATATGATTTGCATATATTTTAATAAAAAAAGGGACTTACAAAGGTAAAAGTGCCTAAGACTCATGAAGGTCGTTATTCGGCCCTGTTCCTTTGCTCCTTCCTAATGTATATAAAGTCTTGAAGAGGTCTGAGTTTTTCTTGTGTTTGTTTCTCTCCCCAAACCCCTGTATCTGGCCTTATGCTCATTTCTCCTTGCCTCCTCAGTGCACTTAAACTGTGGCTGTCATTTTCCATAGACAGGTGACTGAACCATGTGCTGTTCTTTTCTCTTAGCTGCTTACTGAGCCAGATGCATCTCCTCTCTGTAGTCGTGAGAGAACTGGCCCTATTTCGGGGTTCAGGTCACCCTCCTGGGTGCTGGCCCTAGTCTCTTCCACCAACTAGCACTTCTACCCCAATTTTGGTTACTGCCCTGATTCTGATTTGGATAAATTAGGACTTTGGGAGAAGTAAGTAACTCTGCCTCACTGAAGAGCGGTTTGATGAGTGATGGGTGGTGGTTCTGTTAGACTGGAGAGGAGACACATTTGGATCTTCCAGGACCTGGATGAAGCCTTCCATCCAGACGTGCACTCCTAATACTCTACCTGGCACCTCTATTTTTAGTGGCAGTTTTTTAAAAAACCAAATCAACTCAGAATGCCACATCTTACTTTTTTTAAAAGAGAAAATGCATTTAGAATTAATCAGCTGGACTCAGTTTAAATGACCTCAGCTTTGTTGGCAACATCCAAAGCACAATAATCAGAAGCCAATCAAGTATATGCTTCTTTTCTCCACCAGGTCTGATCCGGGTACTGACCTTGGCCACATCAGTGTCACAGAGCTTCTTCACAAGCTTGTTTCATCTGGCGCCTGTTAGCCTCGACATCCACAATGAACACAAGCGTCTTCTTCGTGCTGACTCCGTGGTTGGGGGAACTTGAAGATGGCATACAGGTTAAGCGTGTTTCTCCTCAGGTTCTCCTCTAAGGTCTTTGGGCTGCCTGCAGAGCAGCAGTGCATTAGACATGCAGAAGGTGGGTGACCTGCGGATTTTCTTTTCGTGGCTGTGGACACAATTCAGCACGGCCTTCAGAGCTTCTGCTTGGGCTTTGGCTTTGGGAATGGCGGGAAATTCCTTCTGAACCTGTCCTGTTTTATATGTTCCTGGGATGTAACTCAGGCATCTAAAGTAGAATTTCTAAAAATGTTCAGGTAAAATAATAATTATGCTTTAAAGGACCTCTTATTTTTTAAGAGACTTTTAAATAGTAAAGGTCCTTATCTGAATTGAAAAACATAAAAGTACAGTAATTAAATTAACAAAACAAGAATAAAACCAAAACCAACCTCCACCAGCATGTAGACAATTATTTCACTGACCAATGACATGTGTATCTGCCATGTTTACGGTATTTGTTTTTTAGGGTTTTATATTTTAAAGAATTGGAATACCCATTTCCTATGAATCTGAATGCCAACTTCTACGGTAAAAGTAAAAAGAAGAAAATAGTTAAGCAATGTTAGGATTTACCTATAGCAAGTGGTCTCCTGCTCTAATCTAGAAAATGACCTCAGTGGTGTTATCTTCATTTGACACAAAGGAAGATAAAAGACTTTGAGACAGAGATGCTGCCACTGGCTGGGTCATATTTAAATTTCTATTTAAATATGAACGGATTTATGGAGCATACCTTATCAAAACTCCAGTAAGAAAGAGCAAACAATGCGTGCCACTCTCTAATTAGATTAATGACAAATGCATCCCACATTGCTTTGGGGTAAACTCATTTAACCAAGCTAAGTTTAAATAAGAGCTACTAGTTATTAGTTATTATTCACAAGAAAACCTCTAGCTCACTGTTGTAAGACGTGCTAGACACAGGACTTATTACACAGAACAAAGGTAAGAACATCTTGTAACTGAGTAAATAGTCACATCTGGAGATGCCCGATTTCTCATATCAAGCCGTATGTATCACAATATGGTATTTAGTGATATATTAATTAGGTGTTACTTGTGTAGATAGAATGATTTCTAAAGCAGAGGGAAATTAAGAGGGTTATAAATGAATAATTGACATATCTCCAAGCCATTGGCTAACTGATGATGTGAGAACACCAAAAAAAGCACAAACCATATGCCACATGTCTAGGACAGCTTGCTGGAAAAGATGACACTTGAGCTAAGTCAATTTAACCTTCAGTAAACTTGATTTAAATAGGAGTCCCATTTAAAAAACACTACCTTCCTACTTGTTTCAAATACCTTTGATTTTCTTTTAAAAAGTAATTCATAAATGGGAGGTGTCGATAGTAATTGCTTTAGGAAGCACACCTATTTCTCTATCGCTGTACGTGTCTAATGAGATGTCCCAGGATACTATCTTGTCAAAAGTCTATCCTACAAAGCACTGTTCTTTGAAACATACATTCAAACAGAGCATTACAATGAGGAGTATTTTAGGCTTTTAAACTCTCAAAGCCAAGTGCTTTTGGGATGGAAAACTCATAATTTTTGGGTCCTGTGTAAGCATATTGCACTTTTCATGCAGAGAATTTGAGTAGAAATTTAAATTGGACAGCTGAACCTGAAATTGAAATGAATCACAATTAATGGACAGTTTCTCATCTGAGCATTGCTCCAGGAACTTCCCTTCTAGGGCATTCTACTGAATGTGCAGCCCTCCGACTTTAGGAGCAAGTAAAGTTTGTTTCTAGGAGAAAGCTCTTGGTGTTAGGTGGGACTGGGAAGGACAAGAAGGGAAGTGAAATAATCCAATAGTAATATAGCACAGGTTTCGCAGTGTGAATTGTTTTTGCAAAACCCGCAAGCTCATTGTACTCAGATGTTTTATTGCCTTTTCCATTACTGATAACTCTTCGAGATCTTTATTTATGAATGTAAATATGTAAAGGGTTGAAATGCATCATTAATTCAACAAATATTTGTTGAGCAACCACAAAGAGGCAGGTCTTGTGGCAGGTGCTGGTGTCACAGTGGCAAATATAACATCATGGCCGGTGCCTTCATGGGCCTACACTGAAAGGTGAGAGGTGGATGGTACCCCGTAACTACTGTAAACAAACAGATCATTGTAAGTAACACTAAGCACCACAGTGGCAAAGTGAAATTAGAGTGTGAGAGGTGGTTTTCTTAGGGTGGCCAGGGAGTACTTTTCTGATTCACAGGGACCAGGCAGATAAGTAAGAGGCAGCGAAAGGAGGGGCAGCAAGACAAGCACTCACAGGAGCAAAGCTGTGGAAGAGTTCAGTGTTCTGGGAACTCTGAAAGTCAAAAGATTTTAGGGAGACAAAACATTTACAGTTTAAAATTCTATGAATGACTGTTACATATAAACAACTAAAAAGAGGAGAAGACCAACATTTATTAGCAATTGTTATAAGTATACTCTAAGTGATTTGGTAATGGTTATCACTATTAATTATGTAGTAAGTGCTGAGCACTGTGCTATCTAGCCAGCTATATACATGAATAAATTTTCTCATAAAATCCACGCAGCAAAATATATTAGTTTCAGAAAGATTTCAGCCTCTCTGAAAGAAGATTGAGAACAATGAAGCCGAGCAAAATAGAAACTGAGGCACAGACCTGGGTCCCGGGAGGCCTAGGAGAGAGTATTTCTATTGTAGCAGAGAGGCTTATAGTGCCTGGCTCAGAGAATATGATCCCAAGCCCCGGGGCCCCAAGTGGGTAACCGCTGGGTGCAGGGAGAGGGAAGGAAGGAAGATGGCCTTCAGACATGTCCCAGCAGAGGCCAGTTCTGTATGAATTGTTTTATGGCTATAATTCAGCTGACACAGGATGAAATGAAGGGAAAAAGAGGCCCACAGTAGTCATCAGCAGTGAGCTGGGGCCTGCTGCAGAAATTGTGAGAAGAGACTCTGAAGGTCTTTGCCAGGAGTGGCCATGAGTAGCGGAAGAGATACAGCCGAGACGAGGGAGGTGTGTCCGGCCAGGGCAGGAGCTTTGGGGAGGTGATGAGTTCTGTGTTAGAGACTCTGAATCTGAGGCATCAGCAGGACACATACATTTAATAAGTAGTTAATGTTGGTTCTGATTCCTTCTCACACACATTTCATTAAAGTAAACAGAATCCCTTGTGAAGGATTTAATTAACCAGGGTTCTAATAGAAACCGGCCGGCGGCAATTCCTATTCCCTCACAAATGCTCCTGAGGAAACATCAGATGGTTAATCAAGCTGTCCAAGGAAAGAAGAGTAAGTGCTGGGAAGGGCTGTATGCAACACGCTTCTGTAGGATCCTATTACAGTTGTCTTCTCTCCTTGTGTTATTTTTCATAGCCATGTCAGTAATTTACATGTCAGGATACACCTGCATTCACAGGGTGCAACAGCCTCCTCCTCTACCTTGATGCTTGGTCACTAGCTCGCAGAGCACTCCCTGTTCTACCACATGCACATGGCATGCAATATACACTCTGGTTGGCCTTAATGGAAGCTCAGTAAATTATTTATACCTCCTCTGTGGCAGGAAGAGAGTGTTGACTAGGGAACTAACAGAGGGCTGTTTGCTCTGGATTTTATTTCTAAGACCCAGAAAAGAGATACAAAAATGTCTTCAGAATAAAAGACACACATCTACTTCAAAAACAAAAAAGAATAAAAGACACACATCTAGAGACAAAAATGCTAAACTTTAGAGCAAGACAGTTTTGTGTTTTCATAGATATACTTAGAACTTGTTTTCCTTAATAAGAAGCACAAAGGACTGCCATTGGCCATCAGGGTAGACATAGGAGTACTGGACTCTTCAATCTGCTATTATCATACATTTTTTTTGACTTCTGTGTCATCAAAAGTCATTTGCTCCAGGAAGAGTAATTGATTTGAATCAGCCTTGAATCACCATTGAGGCAACTGGTGTAATTATGGATGGACCAAGTTGGAGTCTTGGTTTTGGGAAATGAGAATTTTTTCCTCCTCTGCCACTTGGGTACATATGCAGAAAAAGGTTATGCCCTTTGTACACACTGAGTCATACTTTCAGAAGCTGGCAGGCTGCCACCACTGTCTCAGTGGTTGGAGGCCCATGAAGAAGGTCCTCTGTGTACAGATGTTAACTCTCAGATCATTGACCACTAATGACAACATGATGGAGAGGACTCTCATAGGATGACAGCTCAAAGGACGCTAAACTAATAGGGAACTGATATGACCTTTTCCTCTCCTCTTCTCCCTCTCCCTTGCTCTCTGTCTCTCCCCCTTCCCTCCCTCCCTCTCACTTTCCCTCCATCATAGTACCTTCTTTCTTTTTTAAAGGATGTGTTAGCTGACTTAAGGTTTTGGAAAACTATCTGGCGTGGAACCATAAATCTATTAAAACATTTAAAAATTTAATGAAAATTCCACTAATTCAAGATTTGTTATCATTTTGACAGGCCCAAGCTGGGTTGGCTTACTTTTGCTTGGGAAATGCATGTTTAATAGTGTAAAATTAATAGTGCAAACCAGATTGCAGAGGGAATGTTTAAAATACTTAAAGAACAAGTTGTTTTCAGCACTGACAAGCCCTGTAGGAGTGCTGTTTACATAGAAACAAATGACATGCTGCTTATAAACCATTACAATTTATTAATTAAATCAGATCTTCCCTACTAGGCAACATTGAGTTAGCTTAATTTGAGCTATTACATTTTGTTTTTTGAGAGAGAAAATGTATACCTCTTAACATTCCATTGTAATTGAAAAGAAAATTACTTGGAATAGTATTAAAAACATGGCCTTTGCAATAAAAAAAATTCTGGATTTTGATTGCAGCTTTTTTGTTCAGTTGTCCTGTGACACTGGATGCATGGGTGGCTTAAACTTTACCATAGTTTTGTCACATATAAAGTGAAAATGATATAGTTGTGGGTTATTGTCAGGCAGGCGCTTAAGCCACTGAGCTAAATCCCTGGCCCAGTTGTGGGTTATTGTGAGGACACCAGTTATAGGTACAGCTAATCATTTCATAAGAGTTCATTAGTGTTTCTACCTATGAAGATTTTGGGTTTGAGAAGTAAGAATGTCATGTCTAAATAAATACAATAGAAACTCATCAGAGTGAATGTAAGCAAGAATGGTAACTTGTTTAATGGTGAATAGTAACTTGATTAACTATAATTATAATAACAATAACAGTTTTCAGCCAGCTGTGGCAGCACATGCCTGTTTGTAAACCTAGCAGTCTGGGAGATTGGAGCAGGAGGATCACAAATTCAAGCTATGCCTGGGTAACTTAATGATGTAGAAAACTCTGCCTCAAAATTAAAAACAAAAAAGGACTGGGGGTATAGATCGATGAAAAGGCCCTTGGTCAATTCTCAACACTGCAAAAACCAAAACTCCCCAAACAACGACAACAAAAAACCCCAGCAAAACAACAATGGCTTTCAATTACTGAGTATAAGCTATTACTGAATCACCTTTTTAGCAATGATTAAACTGTGAAAACTCTTACCCTTTATAACTTTAGTGTTAAATGCAATGACTTAGATTCAAAAAAGAAAAGGATCCCCAATAAAAAACTTGAAAATCACATTTCTTTACTAGAAATATCTTGAAAATGTTTTGAAATTTAAAAACAATTAAAAATTTTATAAGTCTAAGGTTTTTTTTGTAAAAATGTTAAGGGAATTGACTAGAAAATTAATGATAACTTTTACTGAATGGCCACAGCAAAAAATACTGGTAAGGTCATGACTTGCATTTCTTTTTACCTGAAAACTAATTATATTATATTATTCATTTGTACCTGAAAACTATTTGTTTGACTAATTATATTTGCTTGTCTCTAGATGTGTAGAAATCAAATATGGTGACTATTTACAAGCTTCTTTGAATTTCAAATTTCTAGTGCTTCTCAATGAAATCAAGGTCCAATTACACATTTTAATCTGGGACTATCTCAAAGACAAAGACAGTCTTTGGTGTCAGGAGACAGACACTATCCCTCTTTTACAGAGCTTTCATAGGACGTTAAAAAGTCACCTTAACTGACAGTAGCAAACTTTAAGAAAAGCATTTATCTTTAACAAGATTCATGGACTTTAGTGGATTGCTTTGCTTTCAGATGGTGCAGACTGAGGTTTTCCTTTTAGTAGGGAACATCCAGTTCAGTCCTGATGCAGCCGGGAAAGGTACCCACTACGGCACGTGGGTGTCAATGCAAAGCCCAGACACTCCTATGTTCTTTTACATAAAGATAACACAAGCACCACACAACCCAGTGTCGATGGATTTGCTTTTGACTGAGCTCTGCGATAGATGCTGCTGCCTGTCCCAAAGTGATCAGGCTCCTCTATGAGCTTTTATCTTTAAGGGCCAATCCCTTGCGGGTAGCACTGTAATTACCTCTGAAAGGTTGTCAGGTAACAGGAGTGAGGAAAGTACTTCGTGGCTTTAAATTGCATGGATAAAATCAAAGTCTTATTTTTACCAAAATTGCATTATAGCAAATGACATAATGGCTCGAGGGTAGAGACATGCAGAAAAATCATAATTTGTGAATTTGATCATTTTGATTTGTTTCCGCTAAGGACATTAGCAAATGTTCAAGAGCTCAACATTTATAAATGGACTTTGTTCAGGCAAGATAAGCACTTAAAGTGAAAAACAAGAAAAGTCTCTTTCCTCATTATGGATCTTACTATTTCAAAAACAAATAAATGAGCAAACAAAAAAGAATCTTCCTGTGTCATTCTATATTTTGAGATAGATTTAGTATATGAATTTTTCTAAAGTACACAATTCACTTACATATACTATATACTCAAAATTTTGTAATGTGCTTTGGAATTATTAAAAGAATAAGATGGTTCTTCACTTAGAGTACTTTATAATATAGTATACCCACACATAAATTTGTAAATATACATATACACACATAGATATATATATGTGTATATGTATATACAGGATGAAACCAGGACCATTAGATTAGGAAAAATATTCACAAATAATTCATTGATAAGAGTTTAATATCTGAAATATATAAAGAAATAAACTCTGTACAAAGAAAATAAGTAATCTTATTAAGAAATGGGCAAGGACTTGAATAGACATGTCTCAGAAGATATATAAATGTTTAATAGGTACATGAAAAATGCTCACCATCATTAATCATTAGGAAAGTGCAAATTAAAGCCACAGCGAGATATTCTCTCACACCCATTGGACTGCTGTTACTACGGTGTTTTCCTAGCATGCAAAAGTCCTTTGGTTCAATCCTCAGCAACACACACACACACACACACACACACACACAGAGGCACAGAGTATTATAAAAAGACAAAAATAAGTGTTGGAAAGTATGTGAAAAAGGAAAAGAGAACTCCTGTATATTGTTGGTAGGAATGCAAATTAGTACAACCATTATGAAAACAATAGGAAGGTTTCTTAAAAGATCAAAAAACAGAATTTTCACATGGTCCATTCCCACTTCTGGATATTTTTCCAGCACATCTAAAATTAGTATATTGAAGTGATGTCTGCTCTCTAATGTTCAATGCAGCAGTATTCACAATAGAAAATTTCTGGAATCAATCTAAGTATCCAAAAAGGATGAGTAGAAAAAAATACAAAAGGGATGAATGGATAAAGAAGATATGATAGATAGCCAAAAAGAGGAAGAAATTCTGTCATATGTGACAATAGAGATAGAATTGAAAAACATTATTCTAAGTGAAATAAGTCAAACACTAAAAGACAAATAACCACATTCTCATTTATATGTAGGATCTTACACAACTGAGCTCATAGAAATAGAAAGTCGATTGGTGGTGACCAGAGGCTGAGGTATGAGAGGAATGGGGGAGAGGACAGGAAGGGGTAAAAGCCTCAGAAGTGAGTTCTATTTTTTTTTCAAAAGATCAATTGCACAGTGTGGCAAATATAACTAATAGTAAAGTAGTGTACATTTCATTATTGCTGAATAAATTTCAAATGTTTTAATTACAAAAGTGTTGAAAATTAGAGGTGATGAATGTGTTATTAGCTTGGTTTAGCATCCTGCATTGTATTAAAGCTATATGACTTTGTATTTCCAAAATATTTATGACTATAATTTTTCAATACAATATCCGGAAAAACCTCACACTGAGATACTGCCTCACATCTACTGGATGGTGAGAATAAAAACAGACCAATAATAATAAAGTGTTAATAAGAATGTGAAGAAACTGCAACTCTTATGTATGGTTGTGGGAATGTAAAATGGTGCACTCAGCCTTATTGGAAAGAATCTGATGATTTCTCAAAAGATAATTCTAACCACAGGATTCTGCGATTTTACTTCATATACGTAAGGGAAATCGTAACATATTCAGTACCTACATAAAACCTGTAGTCACTGTTCATCTCAAAGTTATTCTCAATAGCTAAAAGGTGAAAACAACTCAAATGCCAATGATTTAATGAATAAATAAGTGAAATGTCCTATATTCATAAAACAAACAGCATATTATTTGGCAATAAAATAATGAAGTAATGATACACTTTACAGCACAGATGACTTTGAAATCATTACGCTATGTGAAAGAAGTCACAGAGAAATAAATCTTCCATGATTCCATTTATATAAACTTCAGAATAGAGAAATCCATAGAGACAGAAAATAGATTAGTGGGTATCTAGGGTAGAGGTAACAGCTAAAGGATACAGAATTGCTTTTGGGGTTAAGAAAATATTTTAAAACTGACTGTGGTAATACATATACAATTTCATATGTATTAAAAGACACTGACTTGTACATTTTAAACAAATGGGTGAATTGTTTAAATGGAATGTGAATTATATTTCAATAAAGCTGTATTTAAAAACTTATCAAAATGCATGAATAATGTATAAAGAAATAGCACCAGCATGATATTAATCCCAGCCTAGAATACTAGCATGATATCCTACCCTCAACTTTTTTTTTTTGTTGTGGTGCTAGAAACTGAGCCCAGGGCCTTGGACATATAAATGATACACACTTGAGTTAGATCCCCAGCCTTGGAATTTGTAACTTTGCTTGCTGTACTGGAGGAGTCTGAAGTCAGTTCTTTTCACAGTTTCCCTATCTGTAATATTCCAGTAAGCATGGCAAACTCTACACTCTTTTTTTCCTCACAGGAACTTGGTGAGGCTAAACACTTGTGTCCCAGGTTCATACTAAGATTTTCTTTTTATATGATATAAAAATTGCAGATAGAGAACTTTGCTCCCCTTGGAGAGTTGCATTTATTCAAGGAAAGTTACCAGGGAGAGGAGCAACTCATGGTGTAAGACAAGTAGTGAGGAGAGAAAGCAGTAGTAAAAGTCAGGCATCTCAGATGGTCCTATGCTGCAGCCACTTTCTATGGGTTCTAGTAGATTTATAGTGATACCTCTCTTGAGATCTCACATATGACCAACCTGTTTTCCAATCTTTTCTAAATGTGCTTTTTTTCTGAAAGGGTTATAACCACAGTGTTAAGCTGTGGAGAGAAGCAAATTTGTGCTGCCAATTTAGCTCTGCAAAGTGGGAAAAATGCTTAGTTTCTATGCTTTAATGCATTAAAAATGCAGTTATGAAAAATTACTTAATGAACTTCAGTAGAAAATGGCTAAATTGCATATTAGAAAGCTAAAGTTGCTCCCTGATCCAAGGATAATTTTTTCTTGTAAAAGAACTCTTTAAAAAATTAAAATAGTGCTGTTTTATTGAACTTAGTTTCCTCTTAAAATGTATCTTAAAACAGTCATTTAATACTCATAAAATATTATTATATCAAGGCCATTAATTTGGCTAGTTCTTGTTAATGATTTTAACATGTTATCACTTTTAAAAAATGGGAGCTACGTGAATTAGAAATGTAACAATAAACAGGCAGATTTATATGTCACCATTCCTTCTGCTAGCTCAGAGCATTGTACATATATTGCTACAAATATTTATGCATGTATATGGCAATAGAACTGGCAAAATTCTGAGTATTATTATTCAGGCCAAATAGATAAGGTTTACCAATTTTTCCTAAATAACTCAGTCAGCGACAAAACATATAAATTACTTTTTCTTTGTGATGCTAGGAATGAAACCCAGGGCTTTATGCATTACTAGCAAGCATCCTATCACTGAGGTACGTCTGCAGCTCTAAAAGTTACTTTTCAGGCATCAGATAAAATTCTCTTTATTCACTGGCACGGGGGAAAGAGTGTTGGTGCTGTGACTCGACACATCTGAGTTCGTAACTCTTAGGCACCTTTTAACCAACAGAGACAGTGGGCAATTGACAAAACCACTTAGCCTCGTTTTCATCATTACAAAACACACTGTTGAGAGAATTAAATAATATATGCATAGGGCCTATCCTTTTCATTGAATGAATCTCCATTCCAAGTTTATTGCATCTTGATAAATGGTCTAAATCCACTCTTGATCTTCCATTGTGATTAATGAGTTCCTCTAATTTTTTCCTGACTCTTCATTTTTCTTTTTCCTTTTATCTATTTGCTGCCTGTCATCATGTCCTGTCTTTGCTTCCATTTAATCAACCTACCTCCGTCTCCAGGCCAACAATCTGTCACTTTCTTTTTAACCCATTGCAACCGACATCTCATAGGTACCTGGGCTTTGAACATTATTTTGCTCTTTCTGAACTGCCCGAGTTGCTTCTTCAGCCTCATTAGCAGCCATATCACTCAGGCCCACCCTCTCCTTACAGTGGACTCCTACTTCTTGCAAAGTTAAGCTTCTGGAAGCTAATATCACCAGATACCATATTAGATTTGAATTTTCCATAGGGTCTTTCTTGTGCCTGGAAAGCGCTGCCTCTGGAATTCTCCTACTCCTTGTTCTGGTTTCACTTTAACGCTTCTTCTTCAGGGAGGCCTTCTTTGCATTCCAGTCCAGGTTTCAGCCTACTTCTAACAGCTTTTCTACTTTTCACCACGCACACCACAAACATGTTCAATGTCTGAGCACCTCAAGAAGCTGTGTGCTCCTTAAAGACAGTGCTTGTACAGTGCCTGGGCCCAGCAAAAGGTCTAGCATATAACACATGACCAACAAATATAAACTGAAAAAATGAGTAAAAAAATGAGTAAAATAAGATTATATTTCTTAAATACATGTCAGTCCTTGAACTGGTAGTAAAATAATAATAGGCACATTAAAGTTGTGTGCTCATATAGTCTACTTCTATGTTTCTATACTTTTTGGGACAGGGAGAGAAACTTGAATTCAGGATACTTGTATAATCTCACTCACTCAAGTGATAACAATTTTTATGTTAATTGATTAAGTGAGAAAAGCTGGTTCTTGGGGTAAGGGGAGAAATTTTGCTAGGCAACTATATTCCAGTTGTGGTCTTTTATTTTTCTTGAAATATAAAGATTAATTTTTCAACAATTTAAAAATCATTTTAGAATGCGCTTTAATTCACTGCATTCAATATCTCACATGTATCTATAGTTTTAGAACAAAGAAAAGCAACCCAAGAAGAACAGAGGAAATACCAACATTTTTTTTTCAAGTGATAATAATACTTAAGTCATCTCCAGATATGTAGAAACTGGTGGAAACACCTTGTTCCACTAACATAGAAAATTTTTTTTAACATTTCATTTTGTGTGGTTATCCTAGCTGGCCCTACCTGGATGCTAACTATCTAGATCTGTGCTGTGCAACATGGTGGCCACCAACCACATGTGCACTTCAAATAGGATGAATCCAAATTGAGATCTGCTGTAAGTACAAAATATACACTAGATTTATAACATTTGGTCTGAAAACATGTAAAGTAGTAATAATTTTTATGTTGGTTACATGTTGAAATGATAATTTATTGGTTATATCAGGTTAAATACAATATATTACTGTTAATTTCATCTACTTATTTTTACTGTTTGTTTTTTCATTACTGGGGATTGAACACAAGTCTTTTGTACTTATCTCTATGCCCAGACCTTTTTATTTTGAGACAGAATATCATTAAGTTGTCCAAGAAAACTCAAATTTATGATCCGTCTGCCTCAGCCTCCTCCAATGCTGGGATTACAGCATGTACCCCCAGGACCAGTCCATTTTCTATTTTGAGAACAGGGTCTCACTAATTTACTAAATTGCCCAGGCTGAGATAGAACTTGTGATATCCCTCTCAGCCTCCCAGAGTATTAGGATTATAGGCCTGTGCCACCATGCCTGGCTATTTTTACTTTATTGATGTGGCTACTCAGAAGTTAAAAATGTGTGTTGTATTAGCAGATTTCCACTTGATAGTGGTTAGATTCTTGGCCCATTAATTTATAGGGTCTAGAAACAAAAGGAACCAATGTCTGCTCAGTTTTGTTCGATCATACTTTGCTAGAAGTTACACTAGTTCTAAGGAGTATGGATACGAATGCACTTGCCTTTGTAGAATTCATAGTCAGGTTAGAGTGAGATTTCTTGAAGAAGGGTTGTTTGAGCTGAGTGTTGAAATACAGAAAGGTTGGAAGTTTGAAACATCATAGTATGTGCTGATTTTGATGGTTTTTTTTTTGGTGATATAAAAAGCAGTCTGGACATTGTCTCTCTAGTGTAACAAAATAAAGACTGAAAGAGTAGTAAGATGCAAAATGTATAATAGATATTGTAAAAATGAAAGGGAAGGAAAGTGCTCTAAAGGATATAACCATATATATGTTTAAGTATGTAAGATAGATGACCATATTACTAAGTTTTCGTTGGACATTGAACAGAATGGTTTGTACTGTCAATGGCTGAGTGCCTATCCACTTTTTTATGCTTTGATTTTGTAACTTGAGCAACTGTTTCTAAGATGACAATATGTAATTTATCAATTAGTGATTTCTTAGTGTTAATATTTTTTTTGAAATTCTGTAATATTTCTACCCTTTTTTCTGTTTTTTTTTCTTTAAAAAAAAAAAGCAGTGTGGAGTTGCCAGAATGTAGTGATGCGGGGAAAAATGAGTGGTGGGTGTGGGGAGAGTGTTCATTCTTAAAGGGCACTGTATGCAAAAACTAAAACTTTATCTTGCAAGCAAAGGTAAGTTTCTGGGGAGTTAAAACACAGTCATATCAGCCATATAACCTAGGAAACTACTCTGGAGAACACATTTAGACTTAGAGCCAATTAACTCTGTATTAGAGATTATATTATATCTTATATATAAAATACAAGATTTAACTGCTTTTAGTATCCATGGTGTCAGGGTACTTTAAGGTTGTGCAAGAGTGGTCTTTGAGAGGCAAACATGGTGGAGAGATGAGAGCAATGGAGTGGAGAGGTGTCGCGGGGTCCCCACAGGGAAGGATTCCTGGAGCTAAAGCGAGCACGGTCCCTAGCACATAGTGGACACAAAATCCATGTGGACTGGAGCAAGCTTATGTCTAATTACATGACCTTTCAGTTTTAGATTCTGCTCATAGCCCTGCTAGATTACTTTTAGCCTTAACGCTTATCTTTTTATCTCAGACTGGTAACATTTGTTCATGTCCCTTCTTGCCCCAGCACCTTTTCACATGAGTGTCTCTCTCCTCAGAACATTCTTCTTCCTGCCTTAATTGCTTCTTACTTTTTCTCCAGTGTCAGCCTAACAATCATTTCTTTAGGAAGCCTTCTCTGAGAGCGTGGGGTTATTCAACTTCTGCTATATGGATAGCACCTATTGCAGTTACATTTACATATTCTTTAGTTAAAGTCAGGGCCACTATCAATATTGCACTTTCAGAGGGCAGGTGTTCTTATGTTTCTGCTCACCATTGTGTCCCCTAGCCTTAGCACAGTATTTGGCACTCAGTAAGGCCTTGATAATCATTTGTTAAGTGATTGAATGAGTTTTTACTGTTTAAGGCATTGTGAAAATCTGAAATAAGTACTGATTCAGGGTTAGCATTATGGAAGATGATAGTATGTAAGCTGAAAATGGACATCTAAAGCTGAGTCTTAAATGGTGTTGAAATATGTAAGACCACAGATGACATCTACATTGTCATCTCAGATGTATTTGCAGTGTGCATGCATGTGTGTGTGTGAGAACATGAGATTTTCTCATAATGATTTTATTGTGTCTGCTTAGGACAAAGGCGCAGTATTTGGAAGGTAGTAAAATCTAATTTAGGGAATGCCATAATAGCTTTCATGATTAAGACTTACTGCTCTAGGAAGCAATTAGATGCTCTAAATAAGTAAGTAAATAAATAGCTCATAAATAAATAAATACCTCAAAAAGAATGGAAAGAAAGTAGCTCTAAATGGCCCTAATTTAATTGGGAGGAAATGTCTTAGCCTTACAGATGAGTTGCTGTCAATGTTTTTGTTTACATTCGCAAGAGAATAATACCTCATGGGTAGTCAGCTTTTTTACATAAAAAAGCTGAATATTGCACCAATATTTATGTACTTGCTTGGAAAACATTTAGAATTTTAGATCAAATAGAATTTGGAAAAAAAAACTAGAAAATTTTCTATTCATTATATTTTTGTGCAAATGCCAAGAAAGCTTTGCCACCTTAGAGATTTACCCTAATAGCAGATGTGTAGCACATTTTGAGATAGTAGAAATAACTCCCAAAGAATTATATGAGTCAGCTACTATCATTAAAGCAAAAATATTTAACCTGCTAAAAGATAAAAGTGGTAAAACCCCTTTAGTCACAGGTGGAGGAAATGATTTTTTAAACAACACCCTGTTGTATAAGAAATAACAGTAAGAAGCAACAAATGAGATGACATCAAATTAAAAAGCTTCTGGCTGGCCAGGAAGAGAACAAGTCAGGGTCTCCCGAGATCCAGCCATGCTGGAACTTAGGGGGCTGAACAAGAACGCAACAAGCCTCCTTCCTGGTAAGCTGCGGCAGCGCCATAGCGCATTGGATAAACCCGGAAGAGAACCAGTGGGCCTCTCCCTTGAGCCTACTGGCACGTGGGCTGAAAATCAAACGTCCCGGGATCCCCTCGACCCACCACCCTCATTTAGCAACTGGATGGGGCTGAGGTCAGCCAGAGTGGATAGCAACTAATGCACATAAAGCAACTAAATGCATGTATTGTTGGATTGATTATGTTGGCCTGGGGCCAGAGGTCTGAGCATCTCTTGGGAAGATGACCCTATGCAATATAGCAAATATGGGGGATTTTTTTCTGTCTTCTCTTTGAGGGCAAATACTGTTTTCACTGTTTTTCTTTATTAGATGACCCTATGCAATATAGCAAATATGGGGGATTTTTTTCTGTCTTCTCATTGAAGGCAAGTACTGTTTTCACTGTTTTGCTTTATTCTGATTAGTTGTTTTGCTCTATTCAATATTCTGTTTTGATAGGTTTTATAATGCTCTGTTTCTGGTTTGATTTTGCTATACTTGACTGAATGGACAACTATTGTGAAGATAACAAGATATACTATGGTACCTATTACTGTTATCCCAGTAACCTGCTCTGAAGTTCTGTACCAATTTCACTGCATTGTCTCAATTGGCTTTGTCCTGTCTTGTTTTATTGTATTTTACTACCTTCAAAATAAATGTTAAAAATGTGAAAAAAAGCTCCTGGACAGCACAGAAATTAATTAGTTGAGCAAAAAGATAACCCAAAGAATGGGAAAAAATGTTTCAGCTA
This sequence comes from Dolichotis patagonum, assembly GCA_004027295.1. Lineage (NCBI taxonomy): Eukaryota > Metazoa > Chordata > Mammalia > Rodentia > Caviidae > Dolichotis > Dolichotis patagonum. The sequence goes on along the minus strand of PVJX010025130.1, from coordinate 8,313 downwards.
ATTCTTGGACAGATTATATAACTAGAATATATAAGGAATGCAAAAGAAAAATTAGACCACCTAGAATAAAAGATCCAATCAAGAAATGGGCAACTGAAATAAACAGACACTTCTTAGAGAAAAAAGTACAAATGGCCAACAAATATATGAAAAAATGTGGCCATTAGATAATTCAAATTTATACAATACTAAGATTCTATCTTACACCAGAAGGAATGACAGTCATTAAGAAGTGAAAGAATGACAAATGCTGTGGTGGGCATGGTGGAAAAGGAACCTTCCTGCATTGTTGTGGGAATGTAAACTAGTACAACCACTATGGAAATCACCATGCTCATTTCTCAGAGAACTAAGAAGAGAAATCACATAGGACCCAGTTATTCCCCTTCTGGATACCTCTCCCAAAGAGCTAAGGTTATCATACTACAGTGATACATGCATGCCAATGTTTATAGCAGCACAATTCATACTAGCTAAATCCTGGAAGCAGACAGTATATCCATCAACAGACAAATGGATAAGAAAATGTTTCCATACATAATAGAATATTACTTGGCTGTAGAGAAGGATAAATTTGAGACATTTGTAGGAAAATGGATGCATCTGGAAAATACAGTATAATGTTGAGTGAAATAAATCAGACACACAAGCTTACATACCACAGGGTGTCTCTCATTTGAGTGAGGCAAAATACAAATAAATGGAATAATACAGAATGGCAAAAAGACACAAAGGAAAGATCTATTGCAAATGGGAAGGGTCCAGAAGACCAATGGCAAGGGGAGAGGGGAAGGGAAAGGTGAAGGGAAAATAAGTAGAATTAAGATATGCCAAGTACAGGAATCTAATAACCTTATGAATATAAGCATTATATGTCATAAAAACCAGCTGACAATAATTACCAGAATGAAAATGGGTAAAGGGGATTTAGAGGTGGGGGGGGGAGTGGGAAGGAGAAGGGACCTCAAAAAAAGAAACAAGCTGTATTATGTACATGTATCCATTCCCAAAAATGAATGTAAACATCATGTACTATAAGCATGTAGTAATAAAGAGAAAATTAAAAACAAAATAGAATCAGCTACTGCCATTGTTTTAGTACAACATTAAAGTTGGCAATAGCTTACTTTGGCTGGATTCTGTCCAGGTTGCAAAGCATTTCACATAATGACTTATCACTTAATCCTCATAATAACCCCACAGGTTAGCTATTAGTCATATTTTACAGATAAAGAAACTAAAGTTTAAATGTTAGATATGATTATAGTTCAGATTCCCTAGAGCCAGAGCTTGAGAGAGGGATTCTTGTTCAATGATGTATTGGAAGAATAATTTTAGGAGAAGAAGCATGAGGAAATCAGAGTGGTACAAAGGAAAAAAGCAACTCAAGTGTGAGGCATGTGCTGGAGACTAGCTCAGCATGACCTCTCAGAGGGCTCTGGGGTGACTGCCCCAGAGCAGGTCACACCTGTGGGCAATAGAGCTGGATTTCTGTGCACCGCATTGCTCAGTCACAGGCTGCTGGTATAAGGCTTTCTGGGCAAGGCAGCTCCTTCTTGGCCTTTTATGAACTTACATCAGAGAAGTGGAGAGCTCTGTTCTGTTAGCAGTCAGCACTCAGAGCAGTTGAAGAATGGATACACTGGCCTGGTAAATGGGATCAAGTTGAGAAACTAATAGAATCTCTATTAAGTGGCTGCACAAGATAACACAGGTAGTTAGTATCAGCTATGCTTTGGATCCAAACCTACTGGGGGCAAGTCCAGTACTCTTTCCAACATAAATGAATAGAAACATCATTCCCTCCCCCCAAGATAGGGTATTGTTATCTGCAGAGGAAGGATTTATTCACTGTATGCTAATGTAAATAGTATCCAAATAGTATTCTGATATTACTGATTACACTGTATTAATCAGAATGCATTAAGACCTTAGATTTATTTTCTGAGTCCTAAGTATGTGAAATCTTGAATGAACAATATGTATCACTTAAAAAGTACCTGATAATGGGGCTGGGGTTTAGCTCAGTGGTGTAAGTGCCTGCTTGGCAAATGCAAAGTCGTGAGTTTGATCCCTGGCACCAAAAAAAAAAAAAAGTACCTGATAAATATAAAGGCTCAATATTATAAATTACGAACGAACAAACTTCCATACTGATGGGTAACTTAATACTTTGTTAGTACTCACTCATTGTTGTACATCCATTGATAGAACACTTTTATATAGACAAATAAGACTGAGAAATTAGCCATCAAATTCTATTGGCATATCTCCACCATCGCATACAAAGAAGGATCACATTTGAACCTATTCAGTTGTAGATCACCCACTGTGGAATATGGCTATTGATTGCTCTTGCAGCCCATATAAATATTTAAGAATATGTTCTGCTCTAAAGCTAAGATTAATACAATAGAATTACAGAGCCTGCAATATTGCAACATAGTTTGCATTCTAATGGTACAAGTGAAAACAAAGCAGTAAATAAAATAAAATATATAATAGTGCTGAGAACATAAGTATCTTTTTAGATTAGTGGAAAAGTAGTAGAAATAGTTATGAAAAGTGTGATGCAATTTGTAAATCATTTCTAAAAGTTGTATCTGGGAAGAAAAATTCCAAAAACATTTTTAAAAAGTCTTTTATTAAGTCATACCTGCACTGTTACTAGCAAATTAAAACTTTGAAATTATTATCAGTTAATATTGTTATACTAGCAAATGCCAAACAAGATGTGACTCTTTCATTTAGTTTTTAAGGAACAAACAAAGTTATTTTCAGAACAAACTTGTGCTATCTGTGACAGGATTTCAATCAGGAAGAGATTTAGAGACAGTAAAAACCTCCTGAAGTGTATTTTGCATTATGTTATCTAAGGTAGCACTGTCCAAGTGGATAGAATACAAGCCATAGTTATAGTTTTTTAAATTTCTAATATTCCAATGAAAATAGACAGGTAAAATTAGCTTCAATAGTAAATTTTATTTAACTCAATATATCTGAAATATTAGTATTAAAATGTAATCAATATAAAATTTATTAAGGAGATATTTTAAACCTCTCATTTTCTTACAATATGTCTTCAAATTCTGATATATATTTTTACCCCTCCAGTACATCCCAGTATGGATACCATATTTCAAGCAATCAATAGCAATGTAGGTAGTGACTATTATACTGGACTGCATATACCAAAGGTATGATGTATTGGAATTAAACTCAAGAGAGCACTTCTCTTTTTCCACAAGTAGAAAATGAGTTCTTTATTCCCTGTACTCCTTTTTGTTTTTCTTTGTTTTGTTCAGTGAGCAGCCACTGAGAAGCTGCCCACCACTCTAAGGTGCCCAGTTGCTCCATAGAAGGGAAGAGTCCAGTGCTCTATTGGCTTAACTTCTTCCTGGAACACTTGCCTTCTAGGAAATCCCTTTGGAGGAGAAAGCTAGTGGAATTTTCTGTGACCCTGGGGATTGACCCCAAGGCCTTCACACTAAGCTACATACCCAGTGCTTTTTACTTTTTATTTTGAAACAGTGTCTTACTAAGCTGCTGAGTTGCCCAGGATATCTCAGATTTGTTATCCTCCTCCCTTAGCTTCCCAGAGTGGTGGGGTTACAGGTATTTTCTACTGTGCCCAACTTTCTGTATCTCTTTCTATCCTACATACATCCACTTTAGATTTTTTCATATCTGATCAAAAGTCTGTAGAAAGTCTGGGAAAAATCCTGGAAGTCGGCAGCCTGTGTCTTTTCTACCATTTCCCACATTTCTAACAAGGTGGAAGGAGGGAGGAAAGAAGTACCCTTTGCTTAATTTAGATAAGCATCAACTTTCTCCTCCAAAGAGATTTCCTGGAAGGCAAGTGTTCCAGGAAGCAGTTGAGCCAATAGTCGCTCTGGACTCTAGTCCATGGAGCCACGGGGAATTTTAGAGTGGTAGGCAGCCGCTCAGTGGTGGCTCTAGGGTGGATGTCTATTCACCTGCTCTGAAAAGCATCACATCGCTTACTAGAAAGGAACAGAAGATCATTGGAGAGGCACACTAATTATAGCTTTCAGAACAAAGCTCTAGTTCTGATATCTTTGGAAAGATTTAAGATCATTTTGAATGCTCCATATCAAATTTTCTTCTTAACTTCAGTTGATAAGAATTATGCAAAATGAATGTAGAAAATGTAATGCAGTGCTAAATTATATAGTGCTGATATGTTATCATTAGCTGTTCTGTTGCTAATGGTTTCCGATGGTACTCTTTCTCTCTTCTAACCATACATCATAATGTGAGAGGCTCCAAACTATGGAAATTGCCCTTACCTACACTTTATTGTGACTCCTAGTGTGCCTTTGTGTTGAGGTCTCAAGACTAAGGAGCAGGAGGAGTACCTTAAAACACTGATGCTGAGGATTTCTAATGTTTAGATGTTTATGAAATAGGAGAGATGGAATTTTCTATGCTTGCTTTTGGAGTATTCTTCCTCATTCCATAGAAAGAGCCAGTGTTTTTAAAGCTTCTAGGCTTTGCTGCATTACCTTTAGTTTCTAAAAAGACAATAAAGTTTGGGAACCACTAAGTGTTTTCATGAGATGTACTTCAATGGGTGCATCTGACTGGCTTGGATCAGGTCTTACCAGTCCCAGTACAAAGTATGCCCTGTGGGCATATTAGAGAAGTGCTGTGGGGCACATAAAATTAGACACAGCCCCAAATACTAGAGTTACAATTTTACAGTTAAGATGACTATAAAGAAACTTGCAAAAATGATGCTTATACAAAAGTCCTGTCTTCTGTGATAAAGACATCCTCCTAACACACAAACGAGAATAGCAATAATTAGCTTTTCCAATTTATGCCATGTGTTAACCTTCTGCATCTCATTCAGCCAGGTTATAAAACTTTCCCATTAAATTTTTTCCTCTGGCACTCATATTAACTGGAGTTTGGAATTTATAGAATTATGTGGAGATTACTCTACCCTGTAAAATTCTCCATCTAATAATTTCTTTTTATAAGGCAGAATCTAAGACTTGCCTTATAGTTATTCATCTGGTTCCCTAGAGCAGAGAGGCTTTTTGCAATGTATTAATCTAAATGGCAAGAACAATCCCAAATGCTGATAGCCCTTATACTATAAAAAATGAGATCAACACACAGCCATCCCTGAAAACTTTGCTGTTAGTATGGTTCTGGCCATTGGGTTGCATATGTTTTTTCTGACAAAGCAGAGGTGTTGCAAATAACCAGTCTTCAATGTACCTCAGCAGAAGGACATTAATTATCTACATGCACAGCATTGCTAGATGTTAAATTTTGGATCTGAAGTCTGAGTTTTTTGAAAGTCTGCCTCCCAAGCTTTATGTTTCATGGCATGGACAATAGGAAGACAAAAGTGCCTCACACTGTTGAAGAGCAATTGAAATACAGATACCATTGGAACTCCTGCTTCCAAGGTACACTTTTGACTAGCTCTTCTCTAGAGAAATAAAAATACTTAAAGTTCTGGTTTTAAAAGTCTATGCATTTTCTTTTCTTTTTCTTTTTTTTTTTTTTTTCAGTACTGGGGATTGAACTCATGACCTTGCACTTGCCAGGCAGGCACTTAAGCCATTGAGCTAAATTCCCAGCCCTAGTCTATGCATTTTCAAAAGAGGGGAAATTTTTAAAAAGTAAGGAGAATGCTGACTTATTGTCTATGTTAATGATGATTGAAAGATTAAAATAGCTCATATTTAGGAAAAAAGAATTTTATAGTCACAGAATATGTGTGCCTTACATTAGAAAGAGGATTGGTAGAACTAATCCTAATGTTCCTGGTGCAGCTAAAGAAGATGAAACTGAGAACCATGATTCATAGGTAATAAAATAATTACAAGACTAGTGAGGTGAAAAGTTACTTTTGTGGCTAAGGAATGAAAATAATAAATATTACGCTGATCCTTAGAAGAAACTATGTATGTAATGTTTATGTCAAAGATGATAAAAATACTGAAAAATTAAAAAGTAGATATAAAAGCTAAAAAGTCTAATAATTCTGCAATATTAGATTTTTAATTATTTTTTATTTTAAAGAAGATAAAACCAAAGAAAATAAAATAGAATAAAAACAATAAAAATAAACTAGTATAAGTAATACATGACTTCAAAACCTTACAAAATCAGCAATAGCTATCACAATGCCTTTTGTTGTCTTCAAAATAGCTGCAGATATCTTTGAACGTAGTAAAAATCAAACAGAACAGAATAGAGTAAAACAATACAAATAAAACAATGAATGCAATAAAGGACTTCAAAATAAGCTAATAGTAAATCCCAAATGGCTATCATAATACATCTTGCTGTCTTTTAAATAGCTGCTCATGCCATCAGACGAAACATAATTAAAAAAAAGAGAATAACACCTAGCCCAAGAAAACAAAGAAAATGATATGGTTCCCAGGTGGGGACGATTGTTAATTATTTTGGAGGGTGTCATGGTTTATGTCGGTGGCCCTCAGGCCTCATGTATTTGCATTGTGCATTTGTGATTGGTTCATTGTCTGGCGCTTGGATTGGTGGTGTCAGTGCTACACCCTCCTAGGGGTGGAGCCAGGATGTGATACAATGGCAGGAAGAAGGTGTGTCTCTCTTGCCGGTTTGTGCTTGCTCTTTGCAGCCGCCATGAACTGTGGCCACCATGCCACCCTGTCTTGGAGCCAACTGAGTACGGACTGAAACCTCCAAAAACTCTAAGGAATAAACCTTTCCTTTCCAAACTTTGGGCATCAGGTATTTTGTCTCAGCGATGAGTAAAAAGTAACTAAGACAGAGGGATACTGTAGTGAAAAAATTTCTAGTAGCTCCTTGAAGATAGAAATTGAATTCTTTTTATTACTGTATCCCTAGCACTGGGCAGGAGCCAAATTTCAGTGAATTTTAACTATATATTTGTTAAGTGAATGGATGGGATAAAATAATAAAATAATGCTAACAGTATATTTTGGGAGAAAGAACATGAAAGTGTCACTCTTTATACCTACTATGTATTATGCCTTGCTTTTTCTCAAGTTCTTTATATTGGCAGTCCCACATAGTTCTCCAAGTCAGGAATACTCAGGGTGTGGTCTCTGGTTCAGACCCATCTGCAAATTGTCACTTATCCATGACAAGAGTAGCACAGAAATTTAAGAGTTACTATTTAGAATTTTAAGCAATATGACAATGCCAAGGCATCTAAAAGTACCATTATGTTTATCCTAATTTGTTTTTTTAAAATTATTTTATATAAAGTGAAAAAACAAAACAAAACAGAATAAAGGGTAGCAACAATATAGAATTCCAAGGAAAAAATGAGAAGAACAACAACAAAAAAACCTAAGAAATTATTACTTGACAAATTACATACTGACTTCTTGGAAATAGTTGTTCAAATTACAAAATTAAAACATGTAAAGTAGACATTCAAACAGTGAGACTGTTAACAGTTCTGCTCAACCATCTAACAAAAACAGCAATATGGTCATCCATCTTATCCACTCAAATATACATGCAATTATATCAAAAGGGTAAAATTAAACACAACAAAACAGAGCAAAGCGGAGCACAAGAAAACAATGTAAGAGACAAAAATTTCAAAACCAGACAATCGGAGATATTCACTCTCTATCATATTGACTCTTGTTTTCTTCCAAATAGTTGTCCAGATTGTCACATACAGGGAATTCACATGAAACAACCTAGTATGGAATTGATCTGAGCAGGACGAGGAGGGCATTTCAGGTCTTCAAGACCAGACATTAGGGAAGCCAAGAACGGCTGTCATAGTGTCTCTCATTCTCCTCAAAACAGCTGTCCATACCTTCATGTGTGTTGAACTTAAACAAGGCAAAGCAAGCTAAGATCACTTTGAACAAAAAGTGATAGTTTTGCTGGACTTCACATCATGACATTATGGAATCAGCACTGGGATTGTAGTGTCTCTTTTTCTTCAAAGTAGTTGTTCATTTTAACATGTGTTATATAGTTGGTCCTCGTAAACTGTTTATAAGCTCTACACATGCATGAGTCTCTACATGTATATCTATCATTTCTGTATTAGCAGGAAAAACAAAACAAAGCAAGATAAAACAAAACAATTCCTAGAGAAGCATGAGGCAGAAAAGTCACATAAAACCACAATACAAGGTGATCTACAATGGTTACCATGATGTCTCAGCAGTGTATAACAACATTAATAAAAACAAAGCATTGGAGATATTATAAGACTTCAAAAGCAAGTAATAATCAAACCAGAGTGGGTATCTTAGTGAATCTTGTCATCTTCAGTGTAGTTGCCTATACACT
>PVJX010025129.1:0-19723 GCA_004027295.1 Dolichotis patagonum | reverse complement strand
CATTTTATAGGCATTTAAATATCAAATCATCCATGGTTGTTAAAAAACAATGGCTCTATTTTATGTTCTAAGATGCTTGATATTTAGATAAGACAATAATGTTAAGCTTACTGCCTTTACTACACTGTAGTGTTAACAATCTTTTCTTCTGGATGTTCAACAACTGGGAATTGGAGAATAAAAACTAAACAGATAGATGAGCTAAGGGAATAGCCAATATTTTGGCCCCAGCTCTTCAAGGTCAGTGAAGACACAAGCTATAAGAGAACTTCTGCTGTGACATCCCATAACTCAGTAAGTCCCTTATCTTCTGATCATGAAGATTGTGAGAACACAGGAACATGATCAACAATATACAATGTGCTTAAGGAGAGTCGCTAAGAGAAAAATAATCTTCCAAGCCGAAAGCAACCTGGTCAAGCAATGACAATGACTCATCCAGACAGATGACACTGACAGAAGAGCTAAGGGATGTTATACATGTTTCCAAGGCATTTCCTGAGGAAACTTAATTGACCTTGATAGATAACAAAAAGCTGATTGTATTTAATATAGGTCTCACCTTAAATTGGTCTTGAACAACCTGCAGAAAAGTACAAATATAAGAGATATAAACAATGCCACAGTAATATGTTTGTCATAAAAGAAACTGAAATCAGTAACACCTTCTGACAATTGCCAGCTACACTGATAACTGTCTACCATTATGGATTAATAGACTGTACAGGGCTAAATTACTGAATGTAGGAACTTAAAATCCTTGGACCACACTTAAAATGGAAAGGGTTCAAGAATGAAAAGGTCTTCTACAGAGTTCTTCAAACACAGCTCCTCCAGCTTCAACTGACCACCCATCCCACGCTATAGTTAAATAAAAAAGAGGCACATGTAGGAAGTTGTTGAAGCTGGAGACTGATCACATGCGTTGGGCTAAAGCAAGGCCAGCTCTTCAAACACAGAGAGCCCAAAGCAAGCCATGTAAACAAGCTGTTCCAGCTCCCAGAAGGCAAGGGGCCCAGGTCAACCAGGCAAACAAGTTGCTAAGCAGCAAAATTGAAATTTACATCATCCTTGTGAGTGTATAAATAAATGTGCTACAGTGGTTAAGCAGTCTCTTCTCTCCTGTCAGGAGAGAGGGCTCCACCTGACCTCAACTTTTGTTTCTTTATTTTTTCATCCCTCCTGGGAACATCTAGAGCTGCAGCTGATCACTACCCCAACCATAATGATGACATTTGACATTTTAAACTTTTTTTAATTTTAAAGATAGTAAAATACAACTAGTAAAATACAACAAATCAAGACAGAACAAAACCAATCAAGACAATACAGCAAAATTGTTGCAGAATTTCAGAGTCGAATACCAGGAAAACTGTAATAGCTACCATACTATATCTAGTTATCTCCACAATAGTTGTCCATTCCATCAGGTATAGCAAAACCAAACAAAAACAAAACACAATAAAACTAATCAAAATAGAATATTGAGTGGCCCTGAAGCAAGGCCAGCCGATGATCACTGTAGCTGCTGGTTTCAAACAGGAGCCTAAAGGGAATTCTTTCTGTGGTCTGTTGGCCATTTCAGAACTTTGGAAATGGAATGGTCAATTCATCAGAAAGAAATAGCAGGTGAGTATGGTGGACTTTAGGGGGCCCGCAGGGGAGAGACCCTGGCACATTGGGACCTGAATGGTGCGGTTGACTCGGGGTGCTGGGAGAACAAGGAACTCTTCCCGTCTCTGGGGGGTGACTGTGATCCTGCCTGCATTTGGCTGAGAATCAGACATCTCACGTCATCCTGTCCCCCATTCCATGTCCCCCCTCCCCTCCCCCCTGCCTAGCAAGTGGGAGCCAGTGAGCTACACATCTTGTGAAAGGATTGGCTATGTTATTTAGTATGAGCTCTCCATATGCAAGGATAAGGACAACCATTTGGAAGAAAACAAGAGACAATATGACAGATAGTGAAGATCTCTGGTTGTCTAGCTTTGAAATTTATGCTTTCTTATGTCCCATTCTGTTCTGTTTTGTTGTGTTTAATTTTACTCCCTTTTAAAATAAAATAGAATAAAAATTTTAAAAAATAGAATATTGAATAAAGCAAAAACAATTAATCAGAACAAAGCAAAACAGTGAAAACAGTATTGGACTTCAAAGACTATAGAATGAAATCCCCCATATTTGCATGCTGTCATCCTCCAGAGAGATGCTCAGACCACTGGCCCCAACCAATTCAAGCATTTAGTCACTTTATGTATTTTAGTTGCTATCAACTCAGGCTGTCCTCGGAACCATCTGGTTGCTAATGGAGGGGGGCAGGTTTGGTTGATTTTCACCCTGCATGCCAGTAGGCCTGTGCTGCTTACTAGGAAGGCTGGATCGTTGATTTCTTGGTGGGTTCCCCAAGACCTGGCATGGCAGATTCTTGGGAGATGCTGGCTTTTCTCTTCCTGGTGCACGCATCCCTGAGCCACCCCTCTTCTACACAAGGTAATAAATTCTGGGAGAGGCTTAGGATCAGGGTCTTTGTCCGCATGTCCTCACTCTTGAACTTAGGACCCCGTGGCTGCCCTTAACTTGGAATATGTCTTGGTGTTTTTACTCTCACCATGGGTTACATTGGCGGTGGTAGATTGGAATTACCTTGCTGGAATTCCAATGACATCTCAATGGGATTACAAATATAACTCTTTGGATTGTGAGGAAGACTAGAAAGAGGACTATTACAATACTTGGATGACTGAACTCGATATTTGGGCTTACAGTACTCGACTGCTGGGGAAAGGCTGGGATGACTTGGATCTGAGTGCCTTTTGTGGCAAGTGAAATAGAGGTTTGCCACCAACGGTCTACAGGGATCCTGCTGTTGTATTCCCAAAGAAGTCTAATGACAAATTAAATTTAAAATGTCATGTAACATGACGACTTCATTCTAGCTAATATAAAAAATTATAGCAAGCTAATATTTTGAAATATTATACCACGTATATTTTATTTCATTATATTTTAGTTTTTACTTCCTCTTCAGGCTGAAGGAAGAACACAACAGAACAAAGATTAAGTGCTCCCATTTAGACTACTAATTTAAATTCATAAAGTCCATTTCAAAAGTGTGGAAGAGTCACGTTATTTAGAGCAAGTAGGACTTGTGGTTTTAAATGAGTCTGAACTTTAAAAACTTAAAAAACAGAATGTATAAAATGAATTTCAGAATGGGAAGGATATAGATATGTTTGCTTTGTGGAGAACTGGGAGATGTTACACTATTTGTATGGTTATACACTTTTCATATGTCAATACCGAAGAAACAGGAGCAATTTCAGTCAGAAAAAGAGTTCTTTATTGATAAAACCAGATAAATGGCCAGGATAACATTGCTGTGCTGGTTTTCCACACCCAGCCCTGCAGATGTAGTCAAGAATGGAATCTTTTGTATGTGGGTGCCATGAGACTGAGAATCATGGATTTTCTTCATTTATGTACAGAAGAGAAGTAATTGCTCACCCACCTCCTAACAAGAGAAGAATGGTAGGGGGTGTAGAAGAGTCAATTTTTCTGCTTTGAGATGGAAATGGAAAGGATCTTGGGTTTTTATCTTATTTGTATTATAAATGCAATTTCTCTAGGAGCAGATACCTGGAGACACTTCCAAAGCCCTTTCTTCCTCTTTTTTATATATATATATAAATTCTTAAGAGGGATCTTAAGTGTCTGTCTTGGGACATTTGACTTTGGGAGGCATCAGAGAAGATTTATTATCCTTTTGGATCAGAGCCATTAACTCTATCACTATAGAAACCAGTGGCTACATACTGAATCCTTGTGGTAAGTGAAAATGGTTCAAAGGGAAGTGAAAGTCAATATCCTCTATCATTATATAATTTACATATAAAATATTCAAGAAGTTAGGCCTAGTTACAGGAGTATTGAAGAATCTAGGAAAGTTTTGTTACTACACAATGATTTAACAGTGGTTTTATAGGTTTCCCATGAAGCAAGCTCCACTATGCTGATCAGAAAGAGCCTCAACCAGAGGAGAAGCCATGCCTTCCTGTGAAGCAAGCTCTGCCATGCTGATTGGTAAGAGCCTCAGTCAGAAGAGAAACCATGCCCTCCCATGAGCCAGCCAGCATGTGGACTGAAGAACCAGAGTGCTCCCCCCACCACTGACTCAGAAGACTCAAGGTGAGATGATAGCAATTGAGGGAAAGGGAATAGCTTGATGCTTGTGTTGTTTGGTTGACTCTGCAGGCCTGGGGCTGGTGGTCTGGGCATCTACTTGGAGAATGCACACTTGTTTTTGAAACGCAGTGTTTTGTTCCATTTTACTGTGTCGTTTTATCCCTGTGTCTGGTAACCTGAGCAACTATTTTGAAGATAACAATGTGCAGTATTGTTTTCACTATTTTGTTTTGTTCCAATTTATTGTTTTGTTTTATTCAATGTTATGCTTTGGTCTTGTTTTGTTTTGTTTGTTTGATTTTGACATGCCTGATGGTATGGACAACTATTATAAAGACAGTAAGATATAGTATAGTAGTCATTTTTGATATCCTATTATCCTGTTTTGCAGTTCTGTACCACTTTCACTGCTTTGTTTTGATTGGCTTTTATCTGTTTTGTTTTGTTGGGTTCTATTCTGTTTAAAATAAAAATTAAAATAAAATAAAAAACAGTAGTTTTATAAAGTGTAAGACACTGACAAAAATACTTTCAAGGCTTGGAAGTAGAGGTGAAGGTTGAGAGGTCACATATATTTTTTAGAAACTGTTTTTTAATGATTTAGCTGCACGTACAGGGTTTTGCTAAGTCACTAAGTTGACCAGCTGTGCTTAAATTTGTGATTTCCCTGCCTTAGCTTCCAGGAATACTGGGATCACAGGTATGTGCCACTATATCTGTCAGCTTTTTTTAAAAAGTGCTTCTGAGAAGCCTATGCAGTAGCTTCCTTTTATATCTTATTGTTCATCCTTAGCAAAAGAGTCTGAAAAGGTGACTAATTGGAACTAACTATATTAGTACTCTGCAAAATTTTGGGAGTTTTTGTTGGATTGTTGGTTTGTTTTTAGTAAGGAAGACAAAAGAAATGTAAATAGCACACTACCCCTCTAAAATATCAGGTACTTTGACTAGGCTTAACATGGAGGTCTTTATTCAGCTTCATGTCTGGAACTGAGGTGCGTGAAAGTTATGTCAGCCTCATAGGATGCAGTCCACCAAGGAAGAAAGTAAGAAATAGATGAACTCACGGTGTCGCACTTGCCAGCCAGGTGTTTATACCACTGAGCTAAATCCCTAGCCCTAGAAATAGATTATTTATCAGTACTTAACTGTTACTGGAAAATTTATAAGAAATTTTCAGAAAGATAATATGAAGAAGGAAGAGAGAAAATAGTGACAATTATGAATATTTATAATAGTTAATTATTATTAATTATGAGTTTCTGTCCTGAGGGAAACATTTAAAAAATATTTATTGTCATCAATTCTTGAAAAGTAGGTATTTTTATTTCCAGTTTTGCATAAGAGGAAACAAAGACCAAAGGAGATTAGGAACTCTCCCAAACCCTGTAATCACAGATGCTGCAGTGGTCAAGAGTTCAAACACAGTTCAAGGATTCAGTGCCAAACCAAGGCTTTCTTCACTGTGCTGTATGGCCTCAGCACTGACTCCTCAGACCTGTTTTGAGCAATCCTTGGCCACATACACAAATCCTCTCACTCACTGAGATGAGGTCATTAAGGACAAGGAGTGGGGTTCACCTCAGTCTCTAGATACCCCATCTCCCATTCCTTCCAAAAAAGGCAGTGGCTGCAAGCCCATTGGCTTAAGTCTGGGTTCATAACCTCCAAAATCTGGGTCCACAAGAAAAAGGAACAGTTCATTTACAGACACTTTTGTGGTAAGAGCAAAAGTCTCTCCCAATTCCTACAAGATGTAGTCAGTCTTCTTGGTATAAACACAGGGATCTTCCTAGGATTCATAACCAATTACATATGTACTTGAGATTCTTCCATTAAATTCTTAGTGCTACTTTCAACTTCATAACAAGTGATGTCACTCCTGAAGAGAACACTGGGATTTCATGTGTTTTAAATCTGTGTCCAAATTACAATGGTGTAGCTAAGTCACATTACAGCATTTGCAAATATGCAATTCATTATTTTCTTTGGATCACTGGAGTGCAGTATTAAAAATTCCAAATTTCAATTTTTGGTGTACTTCCCAGAATAGAAATAATTACAGCCAGTTTTACAAGTCCTTTCAGGAAGATAAGAACAGATTTCATTCCCACAAAGAAGAAAAATAACCACTGAAGATACTTTGTGGCTTGCATCCCTTATACCCAACTTTCTCCATTTGCCCAAATTCTTAAGCATTTGATGGGATAAAAAGATAGAGGAGCTTGGATGGAAAGGGGAAAATAATCATGGTAGATGACATAGCTTATGTCACCTGCTGATTTACTAAAACTGATCTTCCAAATATTTTTGAGCCTTTCATATAAAAATATTAAAAATATATTATTTATTGGTATGTTTCATAAGTTAAATTTCAAACTTCTTTGTCAGATGTTCTTAACTGAAGTGTAACTTGGCCCACTCATGTGTCCAGTGATATAGATTTATAAAGAGAAACTGTTATCATTTATGTCACCCACTAAATCCTCAGAAGTGATCTGCAAGAAAGGAATAAGCCCCTGTGACAGGACCAATGCGGGATACCAAGTCATGGCAAGACAAGTCACAATGTTTTAAGGGGTTCTAGAATACCTGGGCTTGATCTAAGCTGAATTTGACAGATGAAATGGGTCAGTAAGAATTTCTGGAGTCCACTGAGGCAAACTGTACTTGGCCAGATAAGTTTCTAGTTAAGTGTTGAGATGAAGCACATAAATTGGATACAGGGAACAGAATCCTGTGTCTTAGCAAAGGGAATGAAAGGAGCTCGGCAGGATTTGGAGTTCCAGTACCAGTAGGACAAAATAGATTAGGAAACCAACGCAAAAACTGAATTACAAGGCTTATAGTATTGTAGAACCTATCCTAGGTACCATAGACCTCTCCTACAGACACATACCATGGGAGAGGTATATTTAAGTGTCATGAGGTTGGTTCATGGATGTGTGTGACCAACAGGGCTATCTCATTCCACAACTCTAAGGGGCATGTAAAAGTTACCCACTGGCACTTATCTTGGAGATGAGATTGTTGGGAATACAATATGAATGCTATTGGAGTCATCCAGTGGTCCTGAGTTGAAGATATCTAGTCTTCAAATTTAAGGTCTTCATAACTTTTAGCCTAATAAAGAAATATTTCCTATTTGTTTGTGCATATTTGAGACTGATTTAGAAATAATTGCAAAATGTCTTGCTACAAATAGAGCATAACATACTGATGATTGTGAAGAACCAGGAAAGCACTCCAACTGAGAGCAAACTTCACTTGTCAGAGGTGAGTATTCTTTGGTTCTGATCCTTAGATTTATTTGTTCAAGTTTCTCACAGGAGCCTGGAAAACTTTATCCTAAGGAGATCAACAACCAGTCAAATAGTGAGATCAAGCCCTAAATATTTGAAGCCAAAGCATTTCCTTGTCAGAGATAGCAATGTCTGGCTAATGGAGCACATTATTTTCCTCCATTGCTGGATTTTCGAAGGGTTCCTGGTTGGTTTTACCTCATAAACACAAACTACTTTTTAAAAAATTTTGGTGCCCACATTCCCCTTCTTGTAAAAGTTCACCTAGAAAATACTTTTCACTCAGATTTTCTTCTAGCAGTATGATTCATCAGTATTAGAAGCTATGATTGATCAAGATTGGCCATAACACACCAAAGTGGCACTGTGATCTTTTCATTAGAGAAAATAAATCATGGGGCACCACACCATGTGGCAGGAGAGTGAGGTGTTCAGAGCTATTCTTGTTGGCAGACTGGAAAAGAAATAAGAGTCTCCTGCAGAGGTGAGTGCCTCACCTCTTCTCATGATTAGGTCAGCTACTTCTCAAAGACACAGACTAGGGAAAATCTGATATTACTTGGCTCAGTTAAATATGCTGACAGTAAAAGAATTAGAAATGCACCTGTATTCTTTTTTTTTTCTCTTGATGAATTAAGAAGCACTTTGAAAATATATGTGTTGTTATTGAACATTTCTGGGCTCACTGATGGTAACATTTACAGAAGCCCAAGGGGGATATAAGAGCCTCACTCTCAACAGCATATTGAGATAAGTAAAAATAAGGATCTAAATACTATATCTTACATTGTGGAACACAGCAGACTGAGATGACCATGTATGCCAGTATCAGAAACCTAGCACACTGTTGAGGCCTTCTTCTGCTTCTGTACCCCTTCCTGTACCAAGCCTGTGTCCTTGACTCCACCTACAGGCTCCTGTATTTATCCCTGGGAACCTGTAGATGGACACTGACCTTCATTCTCACAAGACCCTATCACCACCACACTTTCCTTCCTCTCATTGCTGGGCTTTCACAATGGCAACAAGAAAAGTTTTGATAACACCAATCAAGTTATTGTGCCCTGTAAGTAAAATCCTTTTATTGTATTCCTTTTGCACTTGAAATAAAATTCAAACGTGTTTCAAAGTCTTAACTGTCAGCCTTCCTCTTCCTTATCCATTTCAGTGCTTGCTACTCTTCCCTTGTTCATAGTGCTCCAAATACACTCACTTTTCCCTGATTCTGCACTTCCCTTCCTTCTGTTGTGCAATTCTTGCTCTTTTTCCTAAATGTGTTTTCTTCTGATCTGGGTTCTTTTGTACCATTCAGGTGATGAGATTAAATGTCTACTGTAGAGTGTCCTTCCTGGCCACTATTAGATGTTCATTCTGCCAAATCTGTCACATTTAAACATTTGCTGATTCATCCTGGCTCCAGGACTTAAGGCACTAGTAGCTTCTACTTTCTCTCTTGAAAAATACACTCCATGAAAGCCCCAAACCACCACGAAAGATTAATTATCCTATGGAGACAGCATGTACAGAAACTCTGCAACTGTAAGATGTGAGAGGAGCCCAAACCAACTAAGGTGCTAGACATATGAATGAACCCTTCTTGACCTCTCTAGCTCTTTACAGCTTGTATTGTGTTCAGTAATTTAATGGCTAAATCAGTGTTCCATGAGGCAAGAGAATTGCCCAACAGAGCACTGGCCAAATTCCTAACCCACAGATTTTGTATGTAATAAATTGACTACTGTTTGAAACGTTAACTTTTAGGTGGTTTGTTAGTTGACAATAGATGATGAGATAAGAAAGTAAATCAACTTCAGTACTTCAGAGAAGGCATGGCCTTCCTACTTTTTCTTTTATTTAAAAAAAGTTATTCTTTTTATTACAACATAATTGTCATACATATTAGTCACACTTATCATAGAAAATTTTTATCTGTACCTAATATATCTTTTTTCCCATTTCTCTCCCCTTACTTCGACCCTTCTTTTCTTACTTATTTACATAAGTTCTGATTCTATTTTTCCCTTCATTCTTCTTTTCTTTTTTCTTCTTCTCCTTGATACCCTTCTCATTCCCCTTTCCAGTTGAACATGGTCTATCTACTACCCAATATCTATACTCAATTATGCTCCTTTTTTACCATTTGAGTTCTTCACACACGAGAAATAATGAGATATTTAAACATGTGTGTCAAATTTATTTTTCTTAAGATTATGATCTCAGCAGTCTTTTGAAAAAAAAAGATTATGTTTTCAAGGTGCATCCATTTCCCCACAAATGATTTGAGTTTATCCTTCTTTATGTCACATTAGTACTTCATTATATATAAATACCATATTTTCTTCAGCCATTCATCTTTTGATGGAAAAATGTGTTTTTCCCAAGATTTAGCTATTATAAATTGCGCTGCTATAAATATGGGTATCTATATATTGATAAGATATGATGATATTAACTCTACTTGATGATAGCCATTCTTTCTGGAGTGAGATGGAATCTCATCTGTATTTATAAAATGATAAGTAACGCTTAGCATTTTTTCATAGACTCATTTGCTAATTTTACTTCTTTATCTAAGAAGTGAATATTCATTTCAGATGCTCATTTTGGATTGGATCTTTGAATTTGAGGGGAGTCGGGTTTTATTTTTTGAGTTCTTCATAAAATCTAGATACTAGTTCTTTGTCTGAGGAGTAGCTGGTAAAATTTTTTCCCATTCAGTGTGTTACCTCTTCATGCTGTTGGTGGTTTCTTTGCTGTTCAAAACTCTTTAATTTGATGTGTAATATTTCCTCTGCAAATGGAATTTTTTAAAAAGGTCTTTACCTACACCTATGTCTTTTAGAGTTTTACCTACTCTATCATCCAGAAGATTGTTTCAGTTTTAACATTTAGATCTTTGACTGACTTAATTTTATTTTCATGCATGTGCATAGGAGCAAGCCAGTTTTCCAAGCACCATTTATTAAAGAGGCTATCTTTCTTCCATCAAAAGTGTTTGGACACTTTGACAAAGATAAGATGGCTGATTCTGGTTGAGTTGTCTCTACACTTTCAATTCTATTCTATAAACTTTTGGGTCTGTTCCCCCCAGAAGTACCATGTTATTTTTATCATGGTGGCTTTGTAATATAATTTCAAGTCAGGGATTGCAATAGTCTCTGCCTTGCCTTTGTTGCCCAAGATTGCTTTTGCTATTCTAGGTCTCTCTGAGTTCCAAATGAATTGTAGGATTGTTTTCTACAGGTCTGTGAGATATACTATTGGTATTTTGATCAGGATTGCTTTAAATATGTAAAAGTTTTTGAAATATGTCCATTTTTAATATGTTGCTTCTGCTTATCCAAGAACAGGGGAAATCTTTCCATTTTCTGATACCCTCTTCAATCTCCTTTTTCAGAGAACTGCAGTTTTTAATGTATAGATTTTCACTTCCTTTGTTGGATTGATTCCTAAATGTCATTCTTTTGAGTGCTACTATAAAATGTGTTGCTCCCTAATTCTGTCTCAGTGAGTTTATTATTTTTGTACAGGAATCCTATTGATTTTTGAGTGTTGATTTTATATCTTGCTACAATTTTGTTATTAATTCTAGGAGTCTTTCAGTGGAGTTTTTGACATGCTCTATGTAGAGTATTATGTCATACAGAAAAAATGATAATTCAACCTATTTTCTTATCACTATTCTTTTTATTTCTTTCTCTTATCTAATTTCTCTGGTTAATGATTCTAGAACTCTATTGAGTAGGAGTGGTGATAGTAGGCGTCCTTGTCTTGTTCCTGATTGTATTTTGTTAATTTATTAATTTTTTGTCTTTTTTAATACAGCATTTCACTATGTAATTCAGGCTGACCTTGAACTCACTTTGTAGCCCAGACTATCCTTTAACTGACAGTGATCCTCTTGCCTCAGCCTCCTGAGTACTGGGATTACATAGATGTGCCACCACACCTGGCCTTTGTTCCTGATTTTAGAATGAAAGCTTTCAATTTTTAATCATTTATTATGATGTTAACTATTGGTTTATGATAGATGGATTTTATCAGATTGAGATAAAGACCTTATATTCCACTTTTCTGTAGGGTTTTTATTTTCATCATGAATGGGTGTTGGACTTTGTCAAATGCTTTTCCTGCATCTGTTGAGGTTTTTGTCCATGTGGTTTTTGTCCTTGGTTCTGTTAATGCGTTGTATTATATTTGTTGATTTGCTTATGTTGAACCATCCTTACATCCCTGGAATAAATCCTACATGGTCATGGTGTATAATCATCTTGATGGTTTGCTTCATTCTGTGTGCCAGTATCTTACTGCAACTTTTTGCATCTATGTTCATTAAGGAGATTAGCCTGTAGTTCTCTTTTTTGGTTGGATCCTTTTCTGATTTTGGTATGAATGTAATGCTTGCTTCCAGGAATGAGTTTGGGAGTATTGCTTGCCTTTTGATTTCATTAAACAGTTTGAAGAATCATGGCATTAGATCTTCTCTAAAGTTTTTATAGAAACCAGCAGTGAATTCATCAGAACCTTTATTGATAGTTTTTTTAATTACTTCTTCAATTTCATCAACTCATATTGGGTTTTTATTATTTTTATGCCTTCTTGATTCAGCTTTGGCAATTCAAATGTATCTGGGACTCCATCCATTTCTTCTAAGTTTTCCATCTTATTAGAGTACAAGTTCTCAAGGTAGGTATTGATGATCTTCTGGATTTCTGTAGAATCTGTTGTGATTTTACCCCTTTCCTTCCTAACTGAATGGATTTGAATCTTTTCTTTTTTCTTTTTTGATAAGGCTGGCTGTTTTATTTAATCTTTCAAAGAACCAACTCTTTGATACATTGATTCTTTGTATTTTTTAGCCTCAATTGCATTAATTTATGCTTTATCATTTCCCCCATCAAACATGCTCTGGATTTAGCGTGCCTTCTTTGCCTAGAACCTTTAGGTTTAACAGTGTGTTATATTTCTTTGAACTATTTTGTTTTTATGATGCAGGAATTTAATGCTATAAATTTCCCTCAGAGGACTGCTTTCATTTTGTCTCATAAGTTCTGGTATGTTGTTTTGACATTAATGTTTAGTTAACTGTCTAAATTCAAATTTCATCTGTGATCATTGGTTGTTCAGGAGGTTGTTATTTGACTTCTATGTGATCCTGCAGTTTTTGTGGATTCTCTTGCCATTGATTTCCACTCTCACTGCACTATGATCTGATGCTTGGGATAAATTCAATTCCTTTGCATTTACTTAAGCATGTTCTATGCACCAGTATATATGGTCTATTCTGCAGAAAGTCAGGTGTGCAGCTGAAAAAATTGTGTATTCTGTTGTTTTGGAGTGAAACACTGCAGCAATCTACTAAGTGCATCTGTTTAAAGATTTCATTCAGTTCTGGTATCTTTGTTGATTCCTTGTCTATTTGATTTATTTATGACAGTGGGGTATTCATGTTCCCCACTACAATTGTATTAGTGCTTATCCAATTTTTCCCATCTATTAGTGTTTGTTTTATACAGTTGGCTGCATCTTTATTTGGTGCACATACACTTATGATTGTTATCTCTTCCTCTTAGATTGTTCCAAGTATGTGGTGACTGTCTCGGTCTCTTCTGATCAGCTTTGGCTTGAGATTCTCTTTAGGAAAATAGAAAGGCTACCCTTGCCTTTTTCTGGGTTACTATCACATGAAGTATTATTTCCTATCTTTTGATTTGCAGTCTATGAATTTCTTTTTGTGTTAAATATATTTTTATTCATATATTTATAATTTATATATATTATATTATATGTAACATTTTGTTTGATAATATTTCTTGATTCATTCTGGAAATTTATTTCTTTTGATTGGTGAGTTGAGACCATTCATATTTATTGTTATAACTGGTATGTATTGGCTTATCTTTGTCATGTAATTTCCCTGTTGTTGATTCTCTTTCCTCTCTGTTTCATTGCTTGCATTGCCTGATTGATTCATGTTATTGGGATTCTTGAATTATTCATTGTCTTTTTCTAGAATATTTTTCAGAACATTTTGGAGAGCTAGTTTGATGATCCTTCCAAAACTATCTTTTAAAATTGATAGAGAATAAGATTTTTCCATGATAAAGAACATCTGAAGTAATTTATGATCATCAATGGTCTCAACTCACCAATCAAAAGAAATAGATTTCCAGAATGAATCCAGAAACATTATCAACATCATTATGAGTTGGACACTGTTTACTTATGGTTTGAAATACTTCAGTCCAGGCTTTCCTTGAGTTAAAGATTTGAATCTGCTGTTATTCTGATGAGTTTTCCTTTATTGGTCATTTCTTTTTCTAACAGCTTTTAATATTCTGTTCTTTCTTGAATTTTTGGAATCTTAATTATTATATGCCTTTTAATATTCTGTTTTTGTTGAATTTCTGGAATCTTAATTATTATACACCTTTGTGTAGGTTTTGTTTTGTGGGGGCTTTTTTGCTTGGTTTATTTATTCATTCATTTATTTGTTTTTGCATCATGACAGTTTGGTGTTCTATAATGCCTCATTTATCTGTATCTCAAGTTCTTTTTCATGCTTGGAAAGTTTTCTGTTATTACCTCTGTGAATGGATTTTTCATGTCCTTTGTACTATCTTCTGTTCCTTCACTGATTCCAATTAATCTTATATTTGTCTTTTTTGCATCATCCAGCAATTGTTGGATTGACTTCTTGTGGTCCTTGGATATTTTTAAGAGGTTTTTCATTTGATGATCAACAACCACAACCCTGTCCTTCTAGATCTAATATACTATTAGAGTCACTTTTATTGACTCTGTTGAGTAGAAATTCAAATCAATGGTCATCAAAAAATCTTTTTCTAACAACTTCTAAGTATGAGTACATCAACATGATGAATAATTCCTGTTTTTCTAACACTCCACTGAAATCAAACTTTGTTTCTTTTACTTCCACTAAGCAAAAGTGAGAAAAGAGAGAGAAGTTTTTGTCACATCCAACCAGTATTTTGTCAGCATTTGCTCTCAGATAGAGATTGTGTTTAGTTCTCAGTAATACAGTGATAATTACAGATAATAGAATCCATAATGCCATAAAGGGAATCCAGGGAGCCAAGAACCTGCCAGGGAACCAGGACCATGCGAAGTGAGTCCCAGTGCTCTGGTGTTGGCCTGGGGAGGGTTTGAGACCAGTGCTCCAAGTGGTTGAGTTCCCGCCCAGCTCCCTAGGACACTTCACTGGGCTCTGGAGGTTTTGTGGGCCTCAGTGCACCATGCCCAGTGGCCTTCTTTCAGTCTGGGAGGCCGAGGCTGTGCAGGGGGACTTTCAGCCCAATGGCACTGGCCTGGGGAGAGTTTGAGACGAGCACTCCCAGCGGTTGAGTCCCAGCCCAGCTCCCTAGGACACTGGACTGAGCTCTGGGGATCCTGCAGGCCTGACTGGACCAAGCTCAGCAACCTTCATTCAGTCCCAGGAGCTGAGGGTACAGGAGGTGATTTCCAACACACCCAGGGGAAGCTTTGGAACACTGCTAGAAGCAAGGAAATATAGGAATATGACAAAATGAAAGACCAAAAGGCAATCTCAAACCTCCAGCCCATCCCAAGAAAGCCTAGGAGCCATGTAGATAGAAGAAAATATAAGCCACACACCTGAAATGACTGAAATGGTATCAGCTGAAATAAAGAAGCAACTTAGGGAAGCTATAGAGAAACTCAAATCAGAAATAATTTCCCAGGTAAAAGAAGAAATGATAAAAGTAGTGAAAGAATTAGTGAACACATCTAATGAAGACACAGTTAAAAAATTAGAGGAACAATGCAAAAAGATGGAAACTCTGAATGAAGAATATAAGAAACAAACAGAATGCATGAAGCAGATTCAAAGAGATATACAAGAATCAAAAATTCTATTGAAAGCTGCCAAAACTGCCTCAACGAAAGTGAAGATAGAATTTCAGACCTTGAAGATAAGATTGCAGCTAGTGAACAGGAAAGGAAAGATCTTTTAAAAATAACAAGAAATTAGGAAACAACAATTCAACAGCTGCAAGAAAAACAACGTAAGATTAATAGGGATAAATGAAAAAAGAAGGGGACAGCACAAATGATATCAAGAAGCTATTTACAGAAGTAATAGCTGAAAATTTCCCAAACATGAGAATAGAAACTGACATACAGATTACTGAAGCATATAGAACTCCAAATAGCCATAACCAAAGTAAAACAATGCAATAAAGGAATTTGTGATCTACTGTGTGTATTTACCTACATAATTTTACATCTTACATATCTGAAGTTCAAAATACAACTCATCATGCCTTGTTAAAATGAATTTGTGGATTCTTTAGATTAATTCATAAAATTTTTTATTATGGTAAGAACATACATTGTAAAATTTACCATTTAATCATTTTAAAGCACAAAATTCAGTGACATTAAGTACATTCATATTATTGTCCAATAATTGTCACCATCTATCTTTAGAACTCTTCATTTTGAGAAACTGAAGGTCTATATGCATTAAATAATAAGCCACATTCCTCCTCGCCCTAACACTTGGCCACCATCATTTTAATTTTTATTAAATAGATTCATTCAAGTGGTTCATATAAGTGAACTAATAGAGTATTTTCTTTATATGACTAGACTATTAACTTGACATATTTCCTCCAGGTTCATTCTTGTTATATAGTGTATATCAGAATTTCCTTTGTGAAGTTGAACATTGTCATTGGCCAATGAACCACATTTGTTTATCCATTCATCTGGTGATGGATTCTTGCTTTAATGTGTTAGCTTTTGTGAGTAATACTTCTGTGAACATAAATGTTCAAATATTTCTTCAAGATTCTGTTCAATTTTTTAGTATATTCATAAGTAGAATTGCTGGTTATATAGTCATGTTATATTTAATTTTTTGTTTCTTTGTTTTGTTTGTTTTCTTGGTACTTAGAATCAAGCTCATGGTCTTGCACATGCCAGGCAGGTATATTTAATTTTTTAAATAATCACCATTCTATTTTCCATGGTAACCATAGTCATTTACATTCCAAGAGTCAGTGCACAGGTTTAAATTTCTCCATATCTTTTCAATTTCTCCACATCCTGTTATTTTCTGTTATATTGATAGAAGACATTTGAGTGAGTATGAGGTAGTAACTCACTATGTCTTTGATTTGCATTTCACTAATTATGAGTAATGTTGAACATCTCTTTTTTTAAATTTTGGCCATTTATGCATCTTCTTTGGAGAAATATTCAGGATCTTCACTCATTTTTAAATCTGGTTCCCTTTTTGCATTGAGTTTTAGGGGTGGACTACAAAGCTTAATCAAAGTACACGTGAATCAGACACACAAGCTTAAATATTGAATGGTTTCTTTGGAAAGACACCCAAAGTATAAATAGTTTAAAGAGTAAAACAAAGAATGTATAAAGGAATCAAAGATATAGATCTTTGTAAATGGGAAAGGGATCTAGAGATGGAGAGGAGAGTGGAAGAGAAAGTAAAAAGAGTAAGATACACACTTCTTTTTAAAAATATGCATTAAATGTTCAATTTTTAAAAATGTACTATAATAGAATATACATTGCTATTAACTTCTTTTATGCTTTATATGTAGATGTTGCCCCAAAGCCTCCTGGAATCAAAAGTGGGGCTTTTTAAAAATAATTTTTTATTTTAAAGAGAACAAAACCAAGCAAAACAAAACAGACTAAAGTCAATCAAAACAAATCAGTGTAAGTGATACAAGATTTCAAAACAAGATACTAAGACATCAACAATGGCTACCATAATGCCTCTTGCTGTCTTCAAAATACCTGCCCATACCATCACACATAGGAAAATCAAACAAAACAGAACAGAATAGAACCAATAAAAATAAAACAATGAACACAATACAGGACTTCAAAACAAGATAATAGCAAATCCAAAATGGCTAGATTTTATATATATATATATATATATATATATATATATATATATATATATATCTTAGATAATATAGTATATCTTATCTTTGAAATACCTGCCCATGCCATCGAATATAATAAAATAAAACAAGACAAAACAGAATAAAAGCAAACCAAACAAAACAATGAAAATAATACAAGACTTTAAAACAAGATAATAGGGAATTAACAATGGCTACCACCTTTAGAAGGAGATCCCCATAGATGCTATATTGCATTGTTATCCTCTAAACAGATGATTAGATTACTGGGTTTATGCCTACAAAGTCCATGAAACACTAAACACTACAAGCATTAAACTGTATTTTATTTCAATAGCTGTCATTGCAGCCCTGTGTTTCTCCAGATCAGCCAGTCACTTACAAGGGAGGCGGGGACCTTGGCTCTTGTCTCCCATCCTCTGTGCCAGGAGGGGTTGGCACTGGTTCCCTTCCATGCCACCCATGCATGGCACCCACTCACAAGAAGTGGCTGATTTCTTGTTCTTCTCCTCACAGCCCACAGATGGCACCAACTTACAGGATGAAGCTGGCTTCTTGAAAGGTGGGGCTTTTGAAAGATGATTAGATTATGATATTTTATTGCTG
The DNA here is from genome assembly GCA_004027295.1 of Dolichotis patagonum. Classification (NCBI taxonomy): domain Eukaryota; kingdom Metazoa; phylum Chordata; class Mammalia; order Rodentia; family Caviidae; genus Dolichotis; species Dolichotis patagonum. The sequence goes on along the minus strand of PVJX010025129.1, from coordinate 1,692 downwards.
GTTTGCTGTTAGGAGCTGGGGCCTAATCAGAGCAGGCAAGTCACTGGGGTATGGCCTGGAATGGTTTATCCCCCTCTCTATCTCCTAGGCTCTGCTTCCTGGGCACCCTAACATCCTTTTCCAGGCTGACCTGTCTTAGAGCCATCAACTATGAACTGAAACCTTTACCAACTGTGATCCCAAACCTCTCTTCCTTTAATTTGCTAGAGTTGGGTATTGTGTCCTAACAACAAGAAAAGTAAGACAAACCTGTTCAAAATACTCCTCCTTCCTTCAAACACACTTACCCATTTGTTTTTGCCACTTTCTGAAATTATTCTGGAAGTTTTCTTTCTGGAGTGTCTTTAGGAGATATGATTGAAAAATCTAGTGAATGCAGCTGCTGAGTGCCATCCAACAGAAAGGCAGGTTTATTATTTATTAAAATATTATGGCACATTCTTGTTCTCATCCACCCTATTCACCAGCTTTTGTACCATGAAACTTCTGGTCCATCCTAAAGGGTAAGCATTTTGAATCAGTTCAGGACATTGAAACAGCCAAAATGGCACAACTAAAAGTATTCATGAAAGAACTTCCAGAGTTGCTTCAGAAAGTAGCAAGAATGGGGCCAGAGATTTAGTTCAGCGGCATAAGTGCCTGCCTGGCAAGCGCAAGGTTGTGAGTTTGATGCCCGGTACAAAAAAATAGCAAGACTGATGGAATAAATGTGTTTAAAGTGAGGGACACTATTTGAATGAGATTGATATCAGGGCATCTTTTGCTGCAATACATTTTAAAAATTTAAACATTCACCATATTTTAAAATCATACCTCATATACATTCTGTATATTAATCCTTTATCATATGACTTGGAAATATTTTCTCCTCTGCATCAGGTTAAATTCTATTTTTACTCTGTTGATGATACCCATTAATACATAAATTCTAAATTTTTGTAACATTCAACTTGTCTTTTTTTCTTTAATTGTTTGTGGCTTTGGTATAATATACAGGAAATCATTGCCAAATCCGATGCTGTGAAACTTTTGCCTTGTTTTATTCTACAGTCTTTTTAGGGTTTTTAAAAAGTGTACTATAAATTGGTTTTATTCAAGAACTATTCTAATAGAAGAATTTTGCAGTTTCATCTCTTACATTAATGACTTAATACATACTGAGTTATTTTTGCACATAGTATTAAGTAAAGGTATAACCACATCACTTTGCCTGTGTATATTCATGTTTCCTGGCACCATTCATTAGAAAGACTGTCCTTTCCCCCACTGAATAAACTTGGCACCTTTGATGCAGATCACTTGATTGCACTGTGAAGGTTAATTTTGGGGTTTTCTATTCTATTGAACTGGTCTATATGCTTGTCTTTATGCCAGTTTCTTAGGTGAAATTTTGATAGGTAAGAGATAACTATAGTATCAGTAAAGGATCAAAGAAGTACCAGAACTATAGAAATCTAGACCAATAAAGTATTTCCAGCCTGAAAATATAAAAGCCATATAATAATCCAGCTTCTAGTCACTTCCAGGCTGTTTTGGCATTTTTAGAAGGAGCAAAAGCAACAGAAATAGTACAGCTTCTGATGTTTTCTCTTCATCATCTTTTTCCTTGCTTTCTTTGCCCTTCTACCAGTGCCAATAATTAGGCTGACATTGAGGAAAGATGTCCATTTTCAACTTTTGAGCTTAGTTTGA
>PVJX010025128.1:0-27326 GCA_004027295.1 Dolichotis patagonum | reverse complement strand
AGCCTCATAGAGTTTTTTTTTTTATTTAACTTGCTATCTTAAGAGATTTCTGTTGTGTGACTTTTGAAGTCTTCTATTTCAGTGTTTCCTGTACTTGCTTCTGCTGGACTAGATATTTGAGATTGCATTTTGTCTTTTCCCTTTGCCATTTTACCCTTTTGGGTTAATATTTGGTCCTTGAAATCCCACTAATGTCAACTGTTGGTAGTGTCTCTCTTAGTGTCCTACTTTAATGTTGTCCAATTGCTGGGTCCTATAATGAAGAGGTGGGCCAGTCACCTGTATTCCCCCTGCAGGGACTGTTGGGTGAGTCCTATTTTCTTCCTAGGCTGACAAGTCTAAGAGTTTTGATGGGAATACACCCTTAATTCATGCTTTTTTTTAATATCATCAAGTTGTTCAGAGTCACCAGATCTGCCTGTTTATAGTGTTTGTCTCAGCTAGGACCCTACTGTGTCTCTGGGTGTCTCATAGACCCTTTTAATTTTCTCCAGGTTGGGGGAGGCCTTGTTTGCACCCTCTTCAACCTAACTGATACTCTCTGTGTGGACAAAAGACTCACCTACCCTCTTGTCTAGCTCACCAATGGCCTACTTCTGGAGGGGTCTTTGCTATTGCTCCTGTTTACCCACTGAAGGTGGCAAACTCTGTTCCTATTTTAGAGACACACTCACCTCGCTGATGGAAGCCTGCTGAGTTCTTCTGTTTGGATGAGGGGTTATTGAGTTTCCCCTTCATACAACACGTTTAATCCACTGCAGTCCAAGACTCTGGGGGGAGGTGTGGGAGCCAAAGATCAGCAGCAGTAGTAGGTCCAAGAGGTGTGGGGTGTCCTCAATGGCAGTGGTGGGAATGAGGGTGCACACACCACTAGCTGGAGCTTCTAAGTCTTGAGGTGGGTGACCAGGACAGCAGAGGCACTGGAAAGGGCCAGGTCTGGCCTAACCCCATGTGCATGATGGGCTGGAATTCCTGGGTCCTGTGAGGTGATCCTCTAGAACAGTGGGGGCATGGGAGGAGCCCAGGTCTGGCCTTACCCTTCATGCACTGCTGGCTGGAATTCCTGGGTCCCACAAGGTGTTCTGCCACAATGGCAGGGGTCATGGGAGGGACCGAGGTCTGGCCTGGACCTGCACGTGCCCTAGGCTGGAGTTCCTGGCTCCCATCATGTGGTCTTTAATTTAGTTTTTCATAAAATAAAATCTAAAATGTGTAACTATCCTCAATTTTTTCACCTGGGAGCACTATACACATAGCTTAATTCAAGCTGTTCTTTACCTGGAAATAATATTTCTGATGAATATTAGTGGAATGAACTGCCTATGCTTTAATCATTCAGACCTCAAATGTCCACTCAATCCTGCTTGACAATCATGAGCAGATTTTTTATGATGATTATTTTGTTCTAAATACTTACTTTATTACCCCTCAATATCAGAACTTCAACCTTTTCTTCTGTGAAAATTACCAATCCTCATTTTGGTAATGATCAGCAGATTTGCCTTTGCTTGTCCATTGTTTTAAAAAAATTAAAATTATCATTCAGGAATTCTCTTAAAATGTGACTGTCAAATCTACAAATATTCCTGCAGCCATCATACTATCTAGTGCTCTGTTACAAATTATGAACTGCCTTTCCTATAACTCAACCCAATTCCCAACATAAAACCGAGTTAGTTTTCATCTTCTCTCATATCTTCAAAAAATTGAATTTCATCAACTATCATTTCAGTTCGATACCCTACTTACCTAATAATTTTAACCTTTAAAACATTTAATACTTAAAAATAATTCAAGCAATCCTAATTCTCATTCATAGAAAAAGTAAATTCTATTCTAAAGTTAACTGTGTAAGTTCTTCAAAAGATGTCTACAGACATAATTATTTACTCTACTTAAACTTCAAGTTCTATTACTCTAATTTGTACTTCATACTACCATAATAACTCTATATGGATTCTAGTCATTAACACATTATCAAGTCCAATGCAATCTTAATCCAGTTATATTACATAACTTTTTGTGTGACTGCAACAAAATATGTGTGTATGTATATGTGTGTATACATATTAGACCAAAATGTGTGTACACACACACACACACACACACACACATATGTATATGTATATGTATATGTATATGTATATGTATATGTATATGTATATGTATATGTATATGTTTTGGTTTGTATATTGTCAACTTGAGAGGTTCAGAAGCTTAAGAGACTCCACAGAGAGCTGGGATTCTTACTTGATAAGCATCATCATCCTGTGCAGGGAGAGGGCAAGGAGATTCTGTTGAGTGCTGCATCCGCCCTTGGTGGGGGTGGTCTGTGTTCAACATTAGGATGAGATGAGACTTGTTTTACCCTCTGCTGATTTTGCTGATTTGTTGTCTTCTACTACCTTAAAATGCCAGTTGATTATGGACTGAAACTCTCCACAAACTGTGAGCTAAACAAACCTTTCCTTTTCTAATTTTGTATGTCAATTATTTTGTCTAAGCAAAAAGAGAAAAGTAACCAAGACTATATGTATAAATATATAATATATATAATGTGCATATATATATATATATATATATATATATATATATAATGTGTGTAGTTATACACTGTATATATGTATACATGTATAGAGACTTTAGTTTATTAGTACAAAAAAGCATATAGAGATGGAGGAAGGGAGATAATGGAAAGAAAAATGGGATTAAAAAAGAGTTAAGTGTGTTATAAACATTTACCAACTCCCAAAAAGGAATATGATCATTATGTCTTACCAAAATGAAATAATAAATATTTTTTAATTTATGCAATGAAAAAGAAATGCCAATCATTTTCTTCAACATACATTTTTACCTTGACAGTCAGTTATTCCATACAACTTTGATTTTTTGTCCTAGATTTTTGAGATTTCCTTGTCTCCTCCTCTAGTCAGAGTTTATTCCTGCCTTCTCTCTTCTAGCCCTTTGTTCTTTATTTTTCACATCTTTTTGCCACTGACACATCTTTAAATTACTTGAAGTATGCCTAAAACTATCATCTAAGTGTCTAGTTATTGATATCTTTATCAGAGAAAAGGCAAACCTAATATATTTGAAATGTATGTTATCTTTTCCTAAATCTTTTTCAGTATTTTTAAATAGAGTTATCATTGCTTAGGTTACAATCCTTGCTTTTACTTGTATTCTCCCTTGTCTTCCATTTCTAACTCCATCATTTCATAGGAGTATATGAGTATTTCTTCATTTTCTTTCTTTGTCAACATAGCGGTTCTTTCATTATCTTGTGATATGGACTACTGTCTTACTTTGAGTCTTCATCTTCCAATATTAATTCTCCAAAGGTTGCTTTCATACATTAAAAGAAATCATGGAAAAAATGAAATTAAACCATATTACACCTATATATATATATGACTTTTCAAAATCTTCTAGTATATAAAAAAGTTCTTGTAAATAAAAACTATCTTACCATAGACAAAAAAGACTTACCTAGTTAAAATAACCTATTTTATATGTTTCATTCCTTGAGATGTACTGTTTGCTAAGATTTTATCACACTAAGCCCCAGTGAAGTTTTCTATCTGGCAGTCTTCTTTACATGTTGAGTCATTTGCATAGTATTTTATCTTCTTGAAATACTTTTGCTTTTACACATCACATCACTGATTTGTGGTATGTTCTAAGTTTTCAATTTCTTCACCACTGAAAACCTTTTGTGATTATCCTGTATATATATGCCCTTATGCTAACCATTCTTTCACAATATCAATGTATGGTATTTCAGTTATATACTTGTTCTTATATTTATTTATTTCTTTTTGCATTTTTTACATTATATTATAAGTTCCATAATCATAAACCAGGTCTATTTTCTTAAAATTTATATGTACTTGGTAAATCATAATCAGTAGGAATAAGTATTATACACATACAAATACATTAAAGAAATTTCCTTTCAAATGCTTTTTATTAAAAGTGTCTACTCTTCTTAAATATAATTTATTAAATATTACATAATATGTAGTACTTTTGTGTGATGTTAGATAAAAGATTAGGAACTGTTGGAAAAAATAACAAAATAAAAGCAAGATTAGGGATCATTTCCATATTAAATTAATTGTCTTTGCCTAACTCAGATGATAACACTTTAAGAACAAATTACACTGAAAGTCTTTTCATTGCCTTCTTATTTCAAATAATGGTACTTTCTTGCCTCTTTTGCTTCTGTTTTCCTTTACTTATTTGTGTGCCATGTGCTTTTGTTGATTTTTGCATTTTAACAGTGTTCTCCTGTTCTTCAGACATAAAAGGAAAGCTAATTAGTTCTAATATGATAATTTTAACATTGTTCATATGTTATGGCCACACAACTACTAATTTCATATTTTATAGGTTAGAAATTGTAAAAAAGAGTCTACTGAATGTATCTGAGATAATCATTTAACACTGATGGTAATAGTTAAACTAGCATAAATGATTTTTTATGACTTGCTTTAGTTATTTTTTAAAAAAATATTTACCATAGTATTTTGATTTTAGGTGTTCATAAGTGATAATTTCCACCAGATCTTGAAACATAATGCAGAGATTATCAAAATTCAATTACATCAAAGATTCTTGTTGTAAAATTGTATTATCACATTGCCACTTCACAATACAGTTGCTGATTTTATATCTGCTGCATATTCTCAGGCCATAGGAATTGGAAAGGGTAGCCATTATAGTAGGAAATATTTTTACTTGTCCTACGTCCTTATCATAAATGCTTAAGTGTATCATAAATGTTTTAGCAAATAGATACTCAGATTTTAAGGAAATCTCTATTTATTAAGAGGCACTGAATCAATACCCTTTCACTGGATCAAACCTCCCTCTTTAAGTGAAATCTACATGCCTGTGAATGAATTAAGTCAGACAATCACTTATCAGTTCTACTGATTTTCTTTGTCATTCCATTTTACTCTCTGAATTCCACTCCAGTTTTAGAGTTACTGGCACAATGTGGGGTCCCCCCTTTCCAAAAATTCTCAATAATTGTAGAAATAAGTATGTGTTTTTCTGTCAGAATGACAGATCTGTATGTTTCTCTAATTATTGACTGACCTACAATGTTACATTTGGACCTCTATAAAGTAGGAATAATACTGGCAACTGATAATTTGAAATGTTTACCATATTAAATGTTAGTACGTAGAAAAATATGTGTTTCAAAATACATACTCTACTCTCATCAATAGCTGTGTATCTAATTTTTTAGCTTTCAAGAATTATGCCAAGGGAATTATTATTACTTTGCCCTCCTCTATGATATATATATATATATATATATATATATATATATATATATATAGCTACTAATATATATTAAATATATGTAGTGCAATAAAATCATAGATTGAACATACAGTGTTTCACACTTTGTCCTATAGTCTAAAACTTGACTAATATCTTGTTGAGACTAATGAATGAAAAGTTCAGTTACTCAAGTATTAGCCAATATAGGTACTGCCAAATGTCTTTCTGAAATGAGAAAACCAGGTGTGCATTTCCACATTCACAAAGGAAGGCAATGGTTAAAAATTCACAATTGAGCCAGTAGCATTCCTGATCTTCTGATCATCCCAGCCTTGAAGATCCCAGGAAAGATATAGGTCCAAGCAGTTTTTGTCCCAAACTACAACCAGTGATCTAGTAAACTGCCATCAGCCTCATTATTATCAGCAAGTAATAAAAATGCATTAAAATGTTACTTGAAATGCTACTGAATTAGGCATACATTATACAATAAAAACAAACAAATCTTTTGTCAAAACTAACAGTGTAAAGAGGGAAGCATTGGAAGTGTCTGAATCATCTGCAATACTGAACACACTCCATAAACTCTTAATGTGGTTAGGCCTTTGGCTGCATTGCCTGGACTCTCAAACATACACAGTTTTTTCATGGGTCACCCAACCTATAATCTTCACCCAGCCAAGTTCAACTTCAGCTTTAGCAATTCTTGTGCAAACTATGTCTCTGGGTCTAGAAGATAGCATTAGCAACTCAAACCAAGCTAATACACAAGAGACCACATAAATTTAGTGTTACCATTGAAGACTTTTATAAGTCTACTAATAAGTATACTAATAATTTATAAATGTACATAATTTATACATTGACTTATTACTTGCATTGTATTAAAATTTATGTATATAATATTTTATTGCTTATGTACATTTTTATGAGTATCTCCTGACTTCTCATATTAGTATCTATATACAACTAACAAGGTATGTTCTAAAGTAAATATTTAGTTAAATATGTTTAATCAATAAAAATACTTAATAAATTATATTGATTGTAATTGAGATGAAACGAAAAGGATGAAGTGATATTGGAATGTCAACATTTGGGAAAATCTACTTATGTTTAATGCATTGTGCTTCACTGACTGTGAAATGATAAAAATAACTATGCAAACAGTTCTTATGCTGAAATCTCATGTCGGAAAGTCCAGAGCCAAATGACCTCCCAGGATGTCAGATTTGGACATGGGTAGGGCGAGGTCTGTAAGGAGGGTGTAGATTCTCAAACAGCATTTTCTGTGAAAAATGGCAAGAAAATTGTTGTAAGATTTATTAATTGGTGAAAAGTAATTCTATTCAATTAGTCTATATGTCTTTTTATGCCATTATCATATATTTTTATTACTGTAGGATTGCAATACATTTAGGAGTCAGGAACAGTGTTACCTCAGTTTTGTTGCTCTTTCTTGGAAACTCTTTAATTATTTATATCTTTATATTTTCATCTCAGTTTTGGACTTCTTTTTCTATTTCTGTATAAAACTGTCTCAGAGATTTTTTACAGCATTAAATTTTTAGAACTCTCTGAATATTTTAATCATATTAATTCTCCCAATACATGAGTATACAATGCCTCTCTTTTTATTTGTTTGTTTAGTTCCATTCACTTCTATTTTGCAGTTTTCAGTGTACAAATAATTTATCTTCTTGACTAGACTTAGTGCTAGTGTTTAGTATTTTGGGCACTATTTTAAATGAGATATTTTTCTTAATTTACTTTTTGGATAATTATTATTATTTTATAGAAACCAAACTGGTTATATTGTGTTGATTTTTTATTCTTCAGATTTACTGAAATGATTTATTAGTTCTAGCAGTTTTGGGGGTAGATTCTTCAATGTTTTATGCATTTACTTTATTTGAAAACAAATAATTTTATTCTTTCTTTCCTTTTTTTTTCTTTTTTTTGAGCCAGGGTCTCTCCATGTGGTTCAGATCAACCTTAAACTCACTATGTCACCCAGGCTGGCCTCAGGTTTGAGATGATCCTTTAGTCTTAGCCTCCCAAGTGTTGGGGGGGTTATAGGCTTGTACCACCATGTCTGGTTTATTTTATTTTTCTGATTCAGTTGTAATTTCTTACTTTTATTTTATTAACATTTATTTATTTAATTCTTTATTGTTTATCTCATCAGTCTATTTTGGTCTAGTTTGCTCTCTCAGCAGTCAGTAATCTTGTTCTCTCTTAGAGAAAAAATTTCAGTTATTCAGTTTTTCCTCACTGACTATGTAGCTAGCTGTATTTGGTATACAGTTTATTGCAGTATTAAAGTGAGTTTCCTTCAACAGTTAAGTTGCAAAATTTTTCATGAAAGAATGTTGAATAGTGTCAAATACCTTTTATGCATCTATTGAGAAAATCATGTATTTGTCATTAAATTTGCTAAAGTGATATATCACATTGATTTATTTGCATCATTCTTGGTTTAACCAATCATATGAGCTATTATCTAACAATATGTTCTTCAATTTAATTGCTACTATTTGATAAAAATTATTGCATCCAAGATATAAAATTTAGTCTTTAGTGTTTCTTTGCTTTTTTTTTTATTTTTTCCTTGTAATATATTTGTCTGAGGTACTAGAGTAAAACTGGCTTTATACTTACACATACATGCTTAACTGATCTTAAACAAGGATACCCAGAATGTACAAATGAGAAAATGCTAGTCCCTTCGGTAAATAATATTGGGAAAAATGGAAACTCACCTTTAAAATGATGACATTAGACCTTTAAATTACACAGTAAAAATCAATTCAAAATTGAATACAAACATAAATGTAAAAACTGTAAATCTCTTAAAATACGGGCAAAGTAAAACTTCTTGATTTTGACTCATAAATAATTGCCTTTTTCACTAAGGAAATCCATTTTTAACACTCAGTATTTATTGTATATATTCAGTAAATATTGAAGTTGCCATTTGTAAAAGAAATAATTTTTTCATACATGATTTTATTCACTATAGTTTTTAGTTTCTGTTAGTTTTCATTCAATTATATTAAAGTATAAATGATAAATGAAATTGTTTCAAATCTACAAAGTAACAATTTGATATATGCATACACTGTAAAATTATGACAATAGGAAAGTTAGTATGTGCATGACCTCAATTTCCGTGTTTTCTACTTGTAAAAATACATAAATGTGCAAAGTTTAAGTAAATATCATTTATTAAATATAATCACCATGCTTTATATTAGATCCCTAGAACTTTTTTATTTTAGTAATAGTTTTCACCCTTTGACCAACTTTTCTCCATTTCTAACAACCTCCAGTGCCTCCAAGTACCAATCTATGATCATTGCCTTGTTTCATTTTAATTCTTTTTCAAACTTTTTCTCATATGAATATTATACAGATATTGATGATCTCTGTTTGGTCTATTTCATTTAGTATAATGAACCCTAGGTTGGTACATATTGTCACAAATGGCAGCATTTTCTTGAAATTGAAAAATACTCCATTTTGTTTGTGTTTATTATCAATAGTACAGCTTTTTATATTTTGAGATGAGCAAGGATGTTTGGAGCCTCTCTCTCAGTAGATTTATTTTAAGATAAAGACATTTGATGCTTCTTTCTCTCCCTATCTGTCTCATGGACTCCCTCATTATCTCTGGATTCCATATTCTTTTCCATTTTTTGGCTAGTATTGTAGTGTTTTGATTACCATAGCTTTGTAATATATACTGACATAAGAAAGTGTGATAACTCTATTTTTATACGATTTTTGGCCACATGCAATTATTTTTTGCTTCAAATTAAATTTTAAGGTTTCTCATCTCTGCTAAAAATTGTGATAAGAATATTGACATCTATATACCCAAGTTCATCACAGGGTTGTGCACAATAGTGAAGTTTTCCAAATCTGTACCAGCCAAAGAGAGAATTAAAAAAATGCAATATAAACATACGGTAAAATGTTAATCTGAAAAAAGGATGAAGATTTCATCTTTTGTCAAATTTCAGATAAATCTGGACCTGACCCTAAGTGCAACATGAGTCACGGAAAGATAAATACTCCATGATTTATTTTATGCAAAAATAGTTAAACATATGAAAGAAGAAATGAAAGAAAATAGAATGGTTGATTCCAAGACACAGACTAACAGAGATATGTAGATTTTTTTCTCAAAAAATTAAAAATAGAGTTCTACAGATAGGCTTCAGAAACTTACTTTTCAATTTTGAAGCAACAGTTAGCAAGTCATTTTGCATTTAAATTTTTAGGAACAAATCTATTTTCAATGTTTTTATTGAAGAAAAACAAAGCAGAAACCACCACCAACACAAACAATAGAATACAAGGAAACTTTTGGGATAAGTAAACATACTGCCTTGATTTTGGTGAGGTAACACCACTGTAAAATATTTCCAAATTCACTAAATAGAAGATATAAATTATGTGACTCCTTAATAATTACTTTTGATAAAACTGGAGAGAAAAGGAATTAAATAGACAGCTGTAAAGTAGAAGAAAAGATGGTGCAGAGTCGTGATTGCTTGCTCTTACTCGTAGAATTGCCTGTGATGCCTTTCAAGCTGCTGTTCGAACTTGAGATCATTTTTCCTCTTGTAGTTTGTTATAATACTTAGCTCTTTGAGCCTTAAAATTTCAGGTGCATTGTCACTTCATCAGAGAAAGTGTTCTAATTCACAAAAATGGCATTTTTTCTGCATTTTTCTCCTGATTCTAAGCATTTTCCTTTAGAATATTCACTGTATCAGACTTTATAATTAGAGATTTGTCCCATTGGTTGTTTAATATCTGTCAACTGCTGTAGACATTAAACTACATGAAAGCAGTAACATATTTTTTCTTCTTTATACTTTAAAAGTTTTAACTAAAACTTTATCCCCATGTCTCTTCCAGAGGATATACTAAGTACTAGATAAATATCAATTAAACTGGTTAATTGAAAGTTCTAGCCAGAGAAAAATGTGCTGCATTGAAAAAGTCCACAGACTGTAGATGTTTTAAAATTACCTCTGGTGTCATATGAATGTATCTTTGCATAATGTGTTATTGCAATTACGTGTTTATTTGTCTTATGTTTTTCCTTGTTGTGTCCCTGTGAATAAGAAATTTATTCACTAATTATTATTTAAATATTTAGTATAATTTTCATATTAGTTGCAGTCCAAACAATAAGTAGAAATCATGATAATTATTTTAAGAAACAGAATTTGATATGAAAACAATCAGTGATATATTTTAGCAGTGAACATCTACCTAGGATAATAAAAAGAAATGATTTACAGTTAATTACTGTAAAGAAGAGTAGCATGTAATACCTGGGAAAACAAAATGGATCTCAAGAGGATTCTTAAAGCTAAAAAGTTGTCCAATGAAGTTGGGACTCAGACTTTAGAGGAGAAAGAGGAAGAAGCAGCTATTGTAGTGTCTCAGAGGAGATATAGCAAGGTTCATTTTGATTGTGTAAGAAAATTACATAGCAAAATCAATTTCTTTCACTTGAAGTAACTGTTATTGCAAATGACCAAGCAAGAATAAGAAACAAAAAGTTTTCTAAAATTCTATTATTGCTCATCTATAAGGAACACAGCTAATAAGGTAGAAGTAGTTTGCACAGTCCCATCACCAGATTAGCTAGAATACATAAAGTGAATTTGAAGATGAGAGCCAGGAGTCAATCTATCCCAACAGTCATGCATATTTTAACAACAAAACAAGTTATTATTTTTCTTCCCAAGAAGTAATTTTCCTTTGCACAACAAAATTACTCTTGCGCACACCCCAAATAAATGCAGTGCCCACACTGGCTACATAGATCCAAATCTGGGTGACTGTCACTGCATACATCTCTATGCTATTTTGTTTCTCTCATTCACAGTCCTGTCTGAATGTTTTATACCTACAGACTAAAGTATGAAACTCACTAACAACCATTGTATGAGATACTTAATGAAAAAACAATAAACATAGTTATAAGCAAATATGTAGATGTACATAATTACAATTGCCAATGTCAAATGTGCATAAGTGTCAGTTTTCTCATTCTTGTACCTGGCTAGTAATAAATAGTTTGTCTTCCATTAACTGCACTTGTTTCCTCTGTTCTTGGATAAGAGCGCAGCAGGTCTCAGTCTTTACCTGATGAAAAAAACTTCATTCGTGAAGAGACAAAATGTTTAATGGTTTTTCCTTTGTTTTTGTGCTGTAATTTTGTATTAATTTTTACTATTTGACATTAAAGGATTAAGATAGGCACCAAGCTGAGATTCAAGACATAATACTCTGAGACCCCCTGTTGAATAACAGCACCACTATTTCACTTGTAATCTTAATCAATCACTCAGAAAACAGAAATTCTCTTCACTGGCTGCTGGCTAATAGCATAAAAATATAAACAAGAAAACTGATGGCAAGGTACTATTTTCAACTTGATGGAACAATACTGCATTCTCTCTGAAAACTTGGGAATCAGAATGACCACATTAGCAATAGTTGAAGCCTGTGGGGATTAATAGAGAAACATGGAGTGAAAATGTATTGGTTAGAGTCCCACAATGACACAGAACTTATCTGTATATGTGTATTTTTGTGAAGTTATTTCTTAGTCTTACAGGATAAAAGGTGGAATAGTTCAAATTATCTCCATTCTGGAGAGCCAAATATCCAATAGAACCTCAGTCCAAGAGGCCAGAGGAAGCCACAGAACAAGAAAGTTAAAAGATGCTCACCAGTCTGTAACTGAACGCTAGAAGTTCTCAGGGGAATTGCTTGTGTAAGGACTTGGAAAGGCTGAAGAAGCCAGTATCTGAGTCCACAGGCAATGGCCATAGCAGTATCAGGAAGGAGCTTTTCCAAAGCCGCTCAACTTCCTTCTTCCTCCTCTCATTCCAACTGAGCAGCAGCCTTTTGGATAATGTTATGTATAATCAGAGTGGGCCATCTCTCAGATTGCAGGTCCCCATGCTCTCCTCCCCTGAAACAAACCTGAAACACACCAAGAATTGTGCTTTATTAATGTGATGGGTGTTCTCTAATCCAGTTAAATTTGTAATCATGATTAAGGGGCACTGTTATGCTTATAGATTCTGTTTACTTGAGAAGTCTAGAAGCTTAACTAAGTGATTGAACAGCTCTACATCCTGGGGTGCAGAGAACAAGCAGTTACCATTCTAGGATATTGTCCATTGTGTCAATCTGAGTAGGTTGGAACTTTAAGAGATTCAGCAGGGAGCCAGGGTCCTTAGTTTGTAGCATCCTCAGCCTGTGCATATATATAATAGCAAAACTTGTGCTTTTGAATCCTTCAGACATAAGATGTACTATTTAGAGTGTAAAATGTTCCTTTAACAAAAGCAATTGTGTACACAACACTATGATGGTGAATGAGGCAGGTGGTAGTTTCATGAATGCTATGCCTAGAAGTATCATGTTCAGAAGGGCAGGTCCACGTTCACAATGTATTTCTGTTCTTGTAACAAAAGTAAACTATATTTTGCAGGATATAATTGGTTCAATGTAATCAATCTAACACCAGGAAATTTTTCCACATAGATAACACAATTTATCTTTGTTGTTGGTTAAATATTTTATATAGCCATAACATCGTCAACATCAAGAGCACAAGTTTTGCTATTATATAATAGTCATCAGGTTTTTTTAATTGGTCTGTTCTGTATGTATCAGTTGCAGAAAAGAGATTGGATTTTATGCACAATGTATAGCATCTTTTCCATCTGATTTCTCTGCACAGGAAAATCTTTGGTGACTGTGTAAGTGAAACATGAATGTCTTCATAATCACTAGAGAGTTGGAATTTCATTTAGGTATTTCTTCTTTAAACCTCCTCTAATCTGCCTTTATTTTCTGTCTTTGGTCATTCTTCCAGACTGTGGACAAATGGTCATAAATCAATTTTGGTCTTTACTTATAACATTCTTTGACTCCTAACTAAATGAAAAACTAAATGTATTGCTTGTTATCTGCTAGGAAAGGTTATATTCTTTACTTCACAGTCACTTCTGGATTGGGATGTATATCTAAATCTGCTTATTTTCATTTGGAAATAATATATAAATGTCTGGAAGTCATTTTTATCTTCCATAACATGAGGAAAAGATAAGTGCTTATATATGATGTGCATCTTAGTTTACATGATGCTTTGTTTTCTTGTTTGCAAGCATATAATGACATCCAAGTTTAAATAGAAGAAGCACAGGGCACTTTCTCAAAAAAGTAACAGTTAAAGCAGGAGATATAAGTTTTTTCCAAAGCCTTGAAGACCGTGCTTTTACTTTCTTAGTGTAGAATTTCAGGAATTTGTTACATTTTTTTACAGAATTTTAAATATCATTGCATATGCTTTCAGCTTCAATCATGGCTGAGTAAAAGCAAGGAGCTATTTCCCAAAAGGAGAACTGTTACTTTATGAAGAGGATGCACACTTGTCCCTAATTCTGGTGATCTATTATCCTTTCACTGCTCTCCAGAAGCTCCACATATTTATATTTGTGGCAGTAAATTTGAGTATTATTGGACATCTTGGGTGATAGGTCTCAAGTACAAAAGCAAATCTCACTGTACTGGGATCTCATTTATACTCATCCTTGGTCAAAATTGGTAGCTTTGTGAAATATTTGCTAGGTGAAATTTAGAATATCTCTTAAGTTTATGAAATCTTGCCACAGGAACATTATGTTCCATTTTTAGCCCTGCAAGTTAAGACTCAAATTGCTTTTCAGGGTCTTAAAATGGATATAGAAGTAGAATAAAATCAAGTTCCAAAAGAAAAAAAAACTCATATATATTAGTCTTCATATACTGAGGCTAAGCTGTTATTTTTTCATAAACATACATACTGTAGAACAATCATCAGAGTAATCCTATGATTTAAACATGACAATTGTGGTTCATTATCTATTTATTTACTTCACAGGCCAAAGAACTATTTTATGTTCTTTTTTTAAGAACACAGTATTGCAATTTGTACAAGCCAAAATCAGTTTTTTCCTTCTTTATCTACCTAAGTCTATCTATTATTGATTTTCCTCCCTATTTAATCTTACTTTATGTTGTCAGGGAAATACAATTTTTTTTGGACTAGCCAGTAAATTATTAGTTGAGAATAAATTTAAGAGATTATTTAACTTTTCTGAGAATGGAAAATTGTTCAGAAAATTTCCAAGAGAGAATTTTGCAAAAGAAATTATATGTTTGCAAATACAGTTCAAAGGTCTTGGGAAAGAAAGTAAGAAAAAACTACTACTAGTTTTGCAGTTATTGCTGAAAGCTACCAATGCCTGCTTGCCTAGAAGTTTCTGATGACCTTTTACTTTTCCTCAGCTGGCATCTTCTATCATGCCATGAAGAGTGGTATGTATTTGTTGCTGCTCTTTGTTCTAATGTTGTGATCTTAGTCAAGTACTTCTCTTTGAAAAACTCTGAACCCAAATCCTGTTCACAACCTAATGTATACATTTTGATGTGTTAGGATTCTATGAATTATGCACCCAAGAATAGTTATAAAATCCTGGTGTTGTACTAAGTATCAAAAATTCTCCAAGACAAAAATATTTATTTGCTAGCATCTATCAATGTTATTAAAATAAGTAAATTATTATAATCTTCATTGTAAGTGAAGATTGGTAAATAATGTGATGTGCCATTATCAGTCAGTAATGCAATATTACGGTTACATTCCTGATGAATTTAACAGACTAATCAGTGAAGAAAAATAAAAATACATTCAGCAAAGACTGATCAGCTGAAACCAAGAGTAAAAAAGACTTACTATTGAATCTATAAAAATTCTTGAGGTAAGATTAATAAATCTTTCTTCCATTTTAAAAAGTCATGTGGAATTACATTTGTTTCCTCTGGGCAACATTTAGCAGTGTCTGAAAAGCAAAATCAGTGATCCGAAGGATTAATTGGTAAAATATTTTTAGAGTAAAATTCTGCATCTGTAAAAACAAATTGAGAAGCATTTCATGCAAATAGAGTTAGTTGAAAAAAATTTTAAAAATTAAAAAAAAACATATACAAGGAAATCAAATACCAGCAAACATTTCCTGAGGTCATTATTTTCTTTCAATCAAATTTGAGGTGCAATTGAAGCTTCTCAAAGAAAGCTCTAAATAATTTATAAAAAAAAGCAAAAAGTAAAGGTAGTAGTTGAAAGTTAGTGATCTTTTAGGAGAAGCTTATTATTGCAACAGGGCCTATAAGATGTGAAACAGTAGATTTCCATATAAAAGGTAATTTATTTATGTTTATTAGTGCATAATCAATTTTTGTCAATATTTGAGAATAAGAGTTATTGAGACAATTCTAAACTATTCTTTATGTGAATTAGAGAGGTTTTTATGTATATAAATCCAAAATTATTTAGGTATGAACAACACTTCTTAAAAGCATTAAATACTAAGAAGGGGTTAGTAATAATGTAAGTATAGGAATTATGAAAATGTTTATCTTGAATGTGGATTTCTAGACTAGAGAGCAAATAATGAAATTTAAATAAATAACAAGAAAGGAAAACAAGGAAAAATGAAAGGAATATCACTGTGAATCCAGTGAGGTTTTATTTTAATAACATAAATGTAGAAACTACAAGAGTCACAATTTTAAGGTACTGAAGACAAATATGGAGTCACCAATTTTATTAGTAAATACTAGTGGAAAATTGTGGAGAAAAATATATCATAAATTTACCTTACCTCTTGTTACTCCAAGGAATTTGAGCTCTGCTGGGCTACGTGTTTGCTTGTTCTGAAGGAAGTCTCACAAAAGCATAGTGTGAAAGGACATGCAAGAAGCACCTAAGTCCGAGATGGCATGAGATTCCTTGCTAAGATATGCCAGAAAGAACAGTAAACATGAAGGCCAGACATAGCCAAAGATGGTCCCTGGGCTAGAAAAACTATTAAGCTCGCACTTACTTTAACCCTTCCATTTCCTGATTCTACATTTTGTAAAGAAAAGATTTTAATAAATAGCCAGAAAAAAAGTATAATCAAGGCTTCTGGAGACAGTGGCCCCAGACCCCATATATTTGTGTCTCTCTTATTTTCTTTACATTTGCTGCACCTCATTTTAGGGACCTGTCTCCTCACACAAATCAATGGAAAATACATTACAAAGGTATACTTCAACAAAAAGAGGAAAATATTCCAAATAAGAAGGTATGGAAAAGTTAGAATAGCTAGCAATCAGCAATGATTAAAAATTTGCCTGCAATTGCTGGCATATGCTTTACAAATGATGTGGATGTAAAGTCTAGATAATCTCTGTGTTAGATATTTTTATGTTATGAAAGTTATTGTTATAAAGATGTAAAAAACAAGCATATTGCTAATAAAGATCTTACTATAATATGTAAATGTTTTATATAATTGAGTTCACTTTGTGTTTCGTTTTTCCTTCCTCTTTCAATTATATGTTTGTAATATGTAATAATATTACATATCTGGGGAACTGATACATGGATGTCTCACATCTTGATCACTCTTACCTTTTCTTTCTCTCTTCTTTCCCTCCTCTCCTTATTCAGATTCCCTTCACATCCCCATGGACTCTACCTCCATTTCCTACTATTCCTCTTTTATGTAGCTTTAAAAAATATATTTGTTTTAGGTTCTCCCATGTTATAAATCCATGTGAATATAAACCTCTATCTGATTTGCATCACTTAGTATTATGGTTTCAAGCTCCATCCAGCTTCCTACAACTTCAACTGGCCACAATGCTTCTCTTGAAAACCTGCCCTCCAGCCTCTGTCTGCAGCTCAGAGTCTCGAGTCACTATCCAGTCTGCAAAGTCAGCAACGATTTAGAGCTGGTAAGTATTCCGTGATTTTTGACTGGCAGTAAGAGAGCTCCCAGCAGTCACTGTGTTCTGCAGCATCATAGGTCGTGCAGCTGGTTGAATATCCAACAGGTACAGAACTCCTGTGTTTGGGGGAGCAATGGGAGAGAGCCTTCTTTAGCATTGTGTGGGTATCTTTTCTCCTGCCCTGGATCATAGTGAGTGGTCATAACTGCTGCTTCTCCCCGCAACTTGTAGACCCATGGCTTTCTTAGTATCTGGTTATGGGCCCCGTAGTCAGAACACCAAACTAAAAAGAAAACATAAAAAAGTAATTGATCCAACCAGTAGAAAAGTGAAAATACATAAAATTAAAATAGGTGAGTGCAATAATTTGAAATAAAGTCTATTTATATTACAAAACTATTAACTAAAATTCTAATTAGGAATACAACCAGACAAATTGCTTATTCCAGATATAAAACTGGATCAAAATGCCATTTAAAATGTAGAGACTGTTATATCAACATGGATTTGGTCTGCCAATATCCTATAATCCAAAGACATACATAAAGTGAAATTGTCAGAATAAATTTCCAACAGAAGAATTAAGAGATTTGCTCTATAATTGAAATGTGAAAAGAAATCTAATAATGTTTATGATAGGAAACAACAGAATGCCAGCTCAAAAGCATAATGTATGAATAGGTAGGAGTATTTTGTAAAATATTAAATCTATAAGGATCTAATGTGAATCATTATGTATTTGATGACATTATTTGAAATATGTATAACAGAGTTAACCATAACACAGTCACTTAAAATAAGTCTTTCAGAAGTTAAAAGAGCACATTGACTCAATAATTTTTGCAATATTTAAGTGATATGATCTACAAACCTAAAGTAAAATAGACTTCTTCTTTCAAAATAGTTAAATCAGGTAAATTTTTCTGGGTATAAATTATACATATGAACACATTCTCAAGTAAAGTTTACAGTACCAAGAAAGAAACATAGGTTATCTTTCATAGAAATTTAATGGACCTATATAATCTTTTTCTCTCTTTCACCCCTACTCCATATATATATATGATATATATGATATATAGATATATATCATATTCAATTTGGAGAAAAAGAATCAATTATACAATAAATATTTATAGAGGTCATCTACTTTGCTATACACTTCCCCAAGTAATGTGAACAAGATTAAATAATATGAGAAAATTGCAAAGGGTGAATGCAGCTGATGGCAACTTTTACAAGTGGAAATATTTAGGGAGGTTATAGAGGCAGCTAATTTAAGGTTTTCAGTGTTTGATAAATGTATATAGAAATGACAAAGGGAATTTTAATAAGTAGTGCTAAAATATTGTTTATGCAGTTTAGAAAATATTAAGCACTGGGCCAAGGATATAGGTCAGTGCCACAACTCCTGCCTGGCAAGCCGAGGTCCTGAGTTTGATTTCCTGTACCTGCACTAAACATATATATATTATATATATTATATATATTTTATATATATATTATATATATTTTTATATATATATTATATATATATTATATATATATTATATATATATTTTATATATATTATATATATTATATATATATTTTATATATATTATATATATATTTTATATATATTATATATATACATTAAAAGTTTAAATTTCATAGACTTTTCTTCATTCTCGTTGATTTTCAGGAGTGAATCATCTGTTTCTAATTTGTAAAAATAATATCTATCAGTTGGAAAAGTGGAATCAGTATATCTTGTTGGAATTGTTACATTTATTCTTTATTTAATTTATTTGAGAAATTCAATATTTTAAACACATATGCACTGAGTATAAGAGAAGTTTAAAAAAAAGCAAGAGACATGTCATCAAAAGATCATCCCAGGAAATACCAGAGAATTTCAAATTATTTTTTAATGACTTTGTGAAAATTATAGCAAAGATAATTTAGAATATATTGAATGCATTTTTTATCCATCTTATAAGTAAAGATATTTGTGTGTGTTTTATAATTTTGCAACAATAAATCACAGATACATTATTGTATGTGCATAACAGTAGAAATCACTATGACAATAAAGTGTTGATTAATAATTGAAGGGAATGATTATAAGGTTAAGTTACACTATCAAAGTTGCAAAAGGAGGAAAGAAGACAGATAAGTGGTGCATATATTGAAATTAGAGATGGAAAATACAGTTGATGAAACTGAAGAATATGTTTTTGAATTGGAAGGATAGTTTTGTTGCCACGGTGAAATATCTGAAGGTATGGGTTCTGACATCTTTCAGGGTTTTTTAAAAATTTGATTTATAAGAACAAAAGTTAGCAAGTGGCCATAGAGCTTGGGATTGGAGTTTAGGTAAGAATTATGTATTGAACATACTGTTCTAGAAATATACTGTATGTAACCCACAAACTTATTTTAAGTGGAGAGCAGGGTTGAAATAGAGAAATTGAGACAAGGTGCTAAACATTATTATGTGAGTGATTAAATTGGTAAGTACAATAAGTAGAGAACATATGCAGAGAGGGAAAAAGTACACTAACATTACAGGAGCTCTAAGGCAATATGGATTTAAAGTGATTAACATTAAACAATGGCCTAAAATTGATTTGGAAGCAAGTAAAAGCTGTAGGCATGAGTTTTATGCTTTATAGGGCTTATATGATTTTCTGACATAGTAGTAAGGTTTCAATTAAGAAAGACAAATAGCAAAAATTTGCAAGATATTGAACACTGCAGCGGAATTTTTTGAGGGTGAAGCTGAGGATCTGAAATACAGTATAAACAATGAAGACACAGAAAGAAATAAACAGGTTGAACAGAACACAAAAAAAGAAGAATTAAATTTTCACAGAAATAATAATAGCTAAGAACTGTGGAGTGGATGATGCAAGCTTGGGCTACTACAGATGACTAATATGCACAGAGATGAGAAACATAGAATTTTGCTTTGAGTTTTCAGTAGGAGAGCAATATTAAAATAACAATGAGGCTCTGGAAGATTGCTCAATGGCTTGATAGGGAATAGTATAAATCACCATGAAAAGAAAACAAGAATTCAAAGAACTGGTCAAGAAGACCATTGCAGGGTGCATTGCATCTGGAAGTCTTACAAGCTGTTGGAAAGACAGGAAATGTGGCGTCTTCTAACAATGGATGTCTGTAGAGGTTCCTAGCAGAGACTCCCTGTGAGAATGGTATGGAGTCTTCGATCCGCTTCTGTGTGGAGACACACTGCCCTAGAATCATTCGAGTGGCAGAAAGCTATACTGGCAGCACTTTTGAAGATGAAAAGTTTGAAGATAAAAGAGATATCAAACATTATTTATAGGAAGGACATCGGTTTTCTTGTTGTTGTAGTGCTGATTTACAAAGAAATAAATTTAATGCAAGAAACATAATTTAGAGGATTATTTTTATAATATTCAACCAGAGTCAACTGCAAAAGAATGCAGGAGATTTTTCATGTACTAGAGACCCAAAGAATCCAGCTGAGGACCTGGATTCCATGGCCATGTCCTCCATGAGTCCACATGGATACCTAGAGCCCATGGCAATATTTCATACAAGTCTGTATCAAGGATCTGCATTGAGAAGGCCCAAAGATGAGTGGTAGAAACTAGAAAGTTAGCACCAGTGGGATGAAGGATCTATGTCAGCAGGCTGAGGAATCTGCTCTAGAACCAAGAAGTGAAGCTCATTGTAAGGATCCCCCCAAAGAGAACCGCAGCCATCCTAAGTGACTATGAGGACCTGAGCTCCTCTGGTGATGAGAGTCCAGTTCACATCACAAAAACTTAGTGTGACAAATCTTTCCAAGAGAATCAACAACATAACATCTTCAGTTCTCCTCTTATGCTCTTGGCAAGAATCCCCAGGTGGATCTTTGATACCCAACACTATGCTGATAAAGTTCAGCTGAGCATTACAAACTGAACATTAGTTAATCCCATAGACAAAAGTTTGTATGAGTTTGTGCCACACTCCCAGGACCAAAATCTGTATCAGTCAGTGTTTTACTGAAGAAACAGATATAAAACAAGATATTAAGATGTATAAGAAATTATAATATTGGCTTATGATGGTCAGTCACAGAGTTGGATGAGGAAATGTGCAGAGGGTGTCTGCATGCTAAAGACTGAAGGTTTCAGTCTGAGGCCTGGAGTTCACTGCTGCATTCTGTGCAAGTGCATATCAGGAGGCCAGTAGGTCTGTGACAGAAGGCTGAAGAGTCCATGCTGGAAGGCTGAAGGTTGGAGGTGGAAGCCAAAGAGTCTGCACTAGAAGCCAGGAGATAACGGCCAGACTGAGTGGGAAAAATTGGAGCTCCTCAGAACAAAAGCAATTGTAAATCCTTCCTCATTCCCCCTTTATACAATCCAGGTGATGAGATGCCCTAGGGCAGGTCTTCTACACATTAGGGTACAGAATTGCTGAGCCAATTTAGTTCGACTTTTAAACTTCTCCAGTTGACACATTCAACCATTGTACTTGGCTTGTGTGCTGTTAAGTTATTCAAAGTCCTAGCTGGGGGGGCCAGACTTTTGGATCAGCAGCATAGGCACCTGCCTGGCAAGTGCAAGATCCTGAGTTCGATCCTAGGTAGCAAACAAACAAAAAAACAAAGTCTTAGCTGAGGTTCAAGTAGTTGATAATTCAACTAGAAGAGAGAAAATTATCTCAAAGTTGTATCACGTATTGAATAGCTATATACTAGGTATTGGACAATTTACCATAAATCATAAATGGAGTAAATGTAAATGAAATCAAAATAATATCAATTTGATAACTTGCAATTGTATCAGGATTATCTTTGGGTAAGAATATTGGTATACTTAATATGTATATAAACAAATAGTATTAAAAAATCATGAGACTAAAGTAATTTTTCCTTCTTTGAGTTCAGTTAAAATTTTCACACTGGATATTTTGGTATCCAAAGAAACTCTATATGCAAAACCTGGCATTATATTTTCATGAGGGAAGATATAGGCTTGTAGAGCCTTGCATTTTGTGAATTTCAGTACATATTGAACAGCTAGCATATGTTACATAGAAATGCAAAAGTATGCATTTCTGCTTTTATAAATAGACACTATTCATTCCCACTTAGTGCAAAAATAGAACTGGAATTGACCATTTATCCTATTATGTTAAATTATTAAAATAGTTTAAAATTATTTGATGAAGAAAGGCACTCCAATAATTTATAACAAGTTTATTCTGACAAATCCATAAACACTTGGGAAGGAGTAAATTTGACTAGTAAATTGTCTTTGTAAAATATATTACTCCATTGACAAATGTATCTGCTTCAATTTGCAGATTGATATCACAAATTTAAAATGGTCATTGGTTTCTAATTTCATGAGCTAATAAACATTGTTTATTGATTATAGCACTCACCATATACATGAAAGCATAACAATTGATGATTGGCAATTCTCTATTTTTTATTTAAATCTTCATTTCTCTTTTTATGACAGTTAATAGAAAAGAGCTCACTAATGCTGGGGAACATAAAAGCACTGAATTAGGAAAAAAGTGTAGTCTTACATCCATGACATTCCTATGTTTTAAAAATCAAAAATTTTAGCTAGCTTCTAGTGTTCCCTTTGAGAACTCTCCTACTCATTGGCTCTCTCCTTTAATTAGCATTTTGTTATAGAGACTGATTTCTTATAGAACTGCCTTAATATAGCACATAAATAATAAACAGCTTCACAGTGATTCATTGTACTGAAAATTATACAATCAGGTCAATAATGTACATCTCTGAAATTAATTCTTGCATTTGCCATTTATTCTATACAAAGTCTGGGATTGATTACTTATCTTCTGAAACTAGTTTAATTATTTCAAAAAGGAAACTTGCACTATGTACATCAGCGTAGATTAAAAATATTTCAAAAGTTAGTGTGTGTAAAATGTTTAGCATATTACCTACCCTATAATAAGAAATCAAAACAGTTTTATTATAATAAGCATTATTTTTTGACATTTTCTACACTCGTAACCAGGTAATTGATTATTATGTTCTAAATAAGTGATTTCTTGTAGATTAGAAAATGATCAAGTTTTAAATAAAGCACATTATGAAAATATTCATTTCTAAGCCCTAGAAACTAATTGCACAAAATATCAAAAGGAAGAGAAAAAATTATACTGAAGAACATTTACACCAAATCTCTCACTTACTTAAAGGCAAATAGTTGCAGGCGATGATTTTCAGATCAAGCAAAATCTTAGCAAATTATATGCAAGAAAATTAGAAAAATACAAACAACAGCTCATATCCTTATGTATTTCCCCAATTTTCTTTGTGTAGCCAATGTTTACTGTTATAGCAGTTTAATAATTCAACTGGGCTTAACTAGCTGATGCTTTATAATAATATGGGGGCTGGGAGTTTAGCTCAGTGGCACAAGCACCTACTTGGAGAGTTCGAGGTAGTAAGATTGATCCCTGCTACCCCCAAAAAAGAAAAAAAACTACAAAATGACTATGGATTAAAATGTATATATAAAATCTTCATAGATAATATGCCATAATATATTTTATTTTATTTCTAATAATGTATATTAGTACATTATATATTATATATATAAATTATGTATAATTTTTAAAATAAATTTATCATATATACTGAAAAATCTTTAAAATATACTATCATATAACAAACGTTTTGAAATGTTCCTTCATGTAGCATGATATATGATAAAGCTTATGTGACACCATGTAACACCAATATTTAACACAGATTAATACCAAAGATAATGTTTTTCCAAGTCTTATGTTTCTTAATTGTTGGTTCAGTACTTACTAATTCCAACACCTAATTTTTTATTTTCAGTTAACAAATGATATTATATTTTTCAGTCTAGAGTGAGATTAATTTGTTTTATGATTTTGGCAGAGATGGACATGGTTGTGTTTGTCACCTGATGTGGAATTTCCAAATGAAAGGAAAATTTGGCCAAACACATTGTTTATGAACCAAATTGTTTGCAAAAAGAAATGTTTATGATCCAAAGTATTCTTGCATGTCTTTGTGCCAACAATAGTTGTGTATTAAGATTACAATAAACACAAACTGCTTAACATTTGATTGTCAAAATTTCTCCCAAAGAAAATTTAAGAAATTTAATGTTTTTATAGTAACATGAGATGACAAAGGGTTTCATGATATGCCTCAGCAAATGAGAATCATCCACAAGTTTTTCCACTGAGGAAAATTAAAACAGAGACGGAAATCATCTATTTATAGTCTGTTAGCAAAACCATTATAGTTGTTTCACTAAATGAAAAACTATTTACCTGAAAATTAAAGGAAAATAACTTTGACAATATTTTCAAATTATCAAATTTTCAATATTTTCTAATTTCAGATTTTCAAATTATCAAATTTTCAAAATTATCAACAGATAATACTGAAAATGTTTCAGAGAATATAAATATAGTATCCTGTATTTTAATTTCTATAAATGTTTAATTTACATTTGCAGTGAAATTATCTACAGTAGATTAGGAATTGCATGCAATTTACTAATTAAATGATAACTTTTTATTCTGACTTTTATCTCCAGTTCTTTGCTTTAAATTTTTATTTTTTAAAATTTTATTTAGAAGGAAAAAAAGAACAACCAAACAAAACAGAAAAAAAGGCAGCAACAATACAGAAATCCAAAGGAAAATAAGAAAAGAACAACAAAAAAAACCCACTAAGAAATCACTACTTGATAAGCTACATACTGTCATCTTGGAAAGAGTTGTTCAAGTTACAAAATTGAAGCATACAAAGTAGACATTCAAACAGTGAGACTATTAAGAGTTCTGCTGAACAATCTAACAAAAACAGTAGTATGGTCATCTATCTTCCACACTTAAACATATATGCAATTATATCCTTTAGAGCACTTTCTTTTGCTCTTTTTTTTTTACAGTAGCAATTATGCATTTTGGGTTTTATTACTCCTACAGTTCTTCTTATTTTTTTTTATTTTAAAGAGAATAAAACAAAAGAGGGCAGAACAAAGTAGATCAGTACAGAACAACATAAGCAACACAACACTTTACAATAAGACAACAAGACATTAACAGTAGCTGTCAAAATATCTCTTTCTCTGCTATAGTTGAGCATAGTTTCAGATACAATAATATCAAACATAACACAATAGTATAAAACCATTCAAGAGAATGAAAGAATTACAGGACATTCTGAACCTAATAACTATGATCAATGGCTACTACAATATCTCATTTTGAATAAAAAGATTTGTTTATACTATCACATATATTAAAATCCCAATAAGACACAACCTGATAGAACCGATGATAATAGCAGAGTAGAAGCATGGTAGGACTTCTAAGGAAGACGATATTAAATCAGCAATGGCTGCCATAATGTTTTGTTTTCTTCAAAACTGCTGTTCATACCATCACGCATAATAAAGTCAAACAAAACAGAATAAAACCATTCCAACTGATGAATGAAAACATTGAAAGGCTTCAAAGTAATGAAATGAGAAAACATGATTACCATAAAATCTTATATACTCTTACCAACTCTCATACTAGGGAGACTATACGGTATTTACACATGTGAGTTTGGTTTATTTTGCTTATGAGTATGGTCTCAAGTCGTGTCCATTTGTTTATAAATATCTCAATGGGATCATTCTTTATAGCTGAGTAGTACTCCATTGTATAAAAATACCACAACTTTTTAATCCATTCCTCAGTTGATGGGCACTTAGGTTGTTTCCAAGATCTGGCTATTACAAATTGTGCTGCTATAAACATGGGTGCACATATATCACTGTGGTATGATGTTTTCAGATCTTCTGGGAATATGCCTAGAAGTGGACTAGCTGGGTCAAATGGGACTTCCAAACCCCGGTTTTTGAGGAATCTCCAGACTGACCTCCACAGTGGTTGCACCAGTCTACACTCTCACCAACAGTGCAGAAGAGTTCCTTTTTTCCCACAGCCTCTCCAGCATTTGTTATTGGTAGTTTTTTCTATCCTGGCCATTCTTCCTGGAGTGAGATGGAATTTCAGTGTGGTTTTAAATTGCATTTCTCTAATGACTAATGATGATGAACATTTTTCATGTATTTTTTTGCCATTCTTATTTCTTCATCTGAGAAATGTGTATTCATTTCAAATGCCCATTTTTGGATTGGATCTTTGAATTTCAAGGGTCTTTTTTTCTAATTCTTTGTAAGTTCTAGACAGAAGTCCTTTGTCTGAGGGACAACCCATTAAGATTTTTTCCCAATTTGTGGGTTATCTTTTCACTCTGCTGGAAATCTCTTTTGGCATGCAGAAACTCTTTAATAGGATATGATTCCAGTTATTGATTCTGGGAATTATTTCATGTGCAGTTTGATTCTTGTTCATCAATTCTCTACCTACTCCTATATCTTCGAGGTTTTTACTTTGTCTTCCAACAGATTTAGTGTTTCTGTTTTAAGATTTAGATCTTTGATCCATTTAGATTTTAGTTTAGTACATGGTGATAGGCATGGGTCTAGTTTTAGTCTTCTGCAGATGGATAGCCAGTTTTTCCAGCACCATTTGTTTAAGAGACTGTCATTCTTCCAGTGAACATGTTTGTCCCCTTTATCAAAGATGAGGTGGTTGAGTGGGTTTGTAGTTGTGCTTGTATCTTCCAATCTATTCCACTGATCTTCAAGTCTGTTTTTATTCCAGTACCATGTTGATTTTATTTTACTGTAGCTTTGTAGTATAATTTAAAATCAGAGATTGTGATGCCTCCTGCCTTGCCTTTGCTGCTTAGAATTGCCTCTGCTATTCTAGGTCTCTTCTGGTTGCAGATGAATTTTAGGAGTGATTTCTCTAGATCTATGAGGTATGTTAGTGGTATTTTGATTGGGATGGCATTGAATCTGTATAGTAATTTTGGGAGAATGGCCATTTTCACAATGTTTGTTCTTCCTATCCATGAACAGGGGATGTCTTTCCATTTTCTGAGGTTGTCTTCGATTTCCTTTTTCAGGGTATTATAATTTTCCTTGCATAGCTGTTTTACATCTTTCATGAGATTAATTCCTAAGTATTTCATTTTTTGGATGCTAATGTGAAGGGTGTGGCTTCTCTTACTTCTGTTTCAGTGTTTTTGTTGTTAGTGTATAGGAATG
>PVJX010025127.1:0-27287 GCA_004027295.1 Dolichotis patagonum | reverse complement strand
AAAAAAAAAAAAAAAAAAAAAAAAAAAAACAGTTTTCTCCAGGCTCCCAGAACTTCCTTTACTTACTTCCTTTCCTCTATACTAGGGCTGCTCCCTGCTCTAAGGTTTGCTCACAGACACAGCAATGCACAGAGCTGAGCAAGCTGAACACTGGGAAGACACCCCTGGTCACTCGCTACAATCCTCAACTCTCCTCCTCCCCGAGCTGGGCCTTTGGATGAATTAATCTGAGGCAGACTGGGCCATTCAGCCTGGAGACCACCTGTGTTCCAAATGTGAAAATCCACTTTCTTGGGAAAAAGAAAGTCCTATGGAGTCAATGGATTTGAGTTCACTGAACATGGCTTTGGGCAAATAGGAAATTTTACTTCCTCTTCCATGACCCCTTAAAAAATCAATGAAGTGTTTTGTGGTGTTGCTGGCAGCACATGTCACTTTGGAACTGGAAATAAAATCTTCTGTGAGCTATATATAACTGGCTGGCAATTAGAAGATGGTAGAAATGAACGGAAACAACAGCACAGAAGTGTGGGGTGCACGAGAGTCAGTCCACCCCATTCTGTGCATCATTCATGAATTACTCAGGATTGGCCCTTAACCCTGATGGGTAAAGGAAAATATGTAGCTTCTCCCTGCCCAAAAGGATGCACAGATCAGAAGGTGGAGGAGTAGCTAGCAGAGGAAGTGAGTGAGGGAGAAGACACATGCTTTTCAGGGGAAAGGGGCATGATTCTTGAGCTGTGAAGTGCCATGCAGGGGACACTTCAAGATACAGGAGGACAATTTTTATAAAGCAAGAATTATAAAAGAGTCCAGGATAAAGCAACTTCAAGGCATCTGAGAACTACCTATAATTGTCACTAACCCATGGGGCTAGTGACACACTGGGAGCGCCTGCCCCACCAACAGGGATGACCATGACTCAGCTCCTAGAGATTACTGTCCATCAGGAAGCTAAAGCCATCAGCTTCCACTTCTCTTTTGTTTTTAAGACAAGAAAAAGCAAAGAAAATCCAGAATTTTAGTCATAATTTTCTACTTTTTTCCTACAGATAATACACAGGATTAGAAATTGTTTGGGTTCAACAAAATGCATTAAAGACTGGTTCAGCAAAGACCACCATTTTATAAATCCTATTCTAGAGTTGCTCAGTGGTGAGATGTTTTCACAGAAGCCCAGGGGACACAAAGCCAGTACAAGGACTACTTCAATTCCAAAGCTGAGTCATCCTGAGCTTCCTTTTGAGACCACTGGGGCCACTGTTTGGCACTTATTCCCCTGTGCTAGGAAACTGTAGTGATCTTCAACTCTTCCTTCAGGCTCCCCCTGGGTCCATCTCCAAATTCCTCTACACTGACCCTCAGAGCTTCCTGTAATCCACGCCCTCTCCATCATGTCCCAGTCCCACCTACTCTACACCCGCCTCTGTCACCATAATTACCACGGCCAGTACCCGGCTCCTGGTCACCAGGCTTCCCCTCTTTGTGCACACAGGAAATCAGGAGAAACAGCTGCTCATCCCTCTCCTCTGCCACATGAAAACAAAGGAGGCCAAATCACTTTCACTTCCTGGAACCTCAGGTTCCAGGCAGATTCCAACCATGTAGGAGTCCTACCACTCACCGGGGACTTAGAAGCCCATGAAAGTCTTTCTCTCAGATTCATCAATTGGATCACAATCATTTTTTCTTCACTGGGGAGCAATGAGTGGGTTATGGGTATTAAGAAAACTGCTGGGTCCCCTCCTCTGAAAATTTCCTCCTTGAGGAATAGAACTTTCATTCCCCCTGCAGAAACAGGAAGGACCGAGATGAGAATTCTCAGGCAGTGGAACTATTCATCACTTGCAGTGAGAAAGGAAAATGATTGTTTACCCTTTGGGGACAAGGATTCAAAACTACTGAGAGTATTACCAGCACTTCTCCTGTGGTTTGTACAAGCTTTCCAGGCTTGAAGGAGAGAATGAATGTAAGCATTTGTGGAATGCCCTAATGCCCCTCCTGGATCCTCACCATCATGAGGGTAGGTCTTCTCTGTAACTCTACTCCCAGGAGAGGACCTGGCACGTTGCTAGAGCTCAAGAAACACTTGACGAAATGAATCAAATCTGATGACAGCAGTACCTGGCTTATCGTTTCCCTAAGTTTTCCCCACCCCAGACCAAGTACCTCAGAGCCCCATTACTCCAGATCCCACAATTACTCTCCCCGGGGAGCAGCCCCCACTTTATGGTGGCCCATCTAAATATGGTACCCCACATAAGCCCTGAGCCCTCAGAGCAGGCCCTTCTCCTTCCTCTTGCCAGGTCCTCTGCGCTGAGTGCACCTAAGACAGGCCACCACTATCCACTGCCTAGGGCCAGGAGGGGCTACCAGGAGGGGACACTGCAGCAGCCCGCACACCTCTGACAGTTCTTCCTCTGTGCCAAGGGAGCTGCTGCCTGGCAAACAGGACAGAGCACAGATCTCATCACAAGCGACAAGAGCCAAATGAGTGATGGATCATCACAGGAAGGGGTATGGAACTGATGGTAGAGAGGGAGTCCCCAGAGAGATAAGTGGTGAGCTGTGATTGTTCATGCAATGAGGTTTGAAAATAAGTAAACCTCAGGAAACAGACAAGACTAGAGTAAAATGACCATTAGAGTGAAGAAGTTGCCTGGTGGAGGGTTTTCTCCTTTTCCCTGCACAGGGGATTGAACTCTAGGCCTTTGCACTGAGCTACATCCCTGTCCCTTTTTAATTGTTTTGAGACAGGGTCTTGGTAAGTCACCAGGTTACCCAAGCTGCACTCAAACTTAAATCTTCCTTCCTCAGTCTCCCAGAATGCTCAAATTACAAAGTTGCACTGCCATGCCCCGTTTCTTTTTTTAAACCACTCTATTGAAGGATGATTGACATGTTGAAAGCCATACACAATTGATTTTTCTAACCTGCTTAATTTGGAGATGAGTATACAGTCATAAACCCACAGTGAAGTCCATGAACATACCCAGCACTTCCTGAAGTTTCCTCTCAGCTTCTTGACTTTTTGTTTTTGTTTTTGTTTTGTTTTGTTTTGTTTTGCAATAACCAAGCAGTCCCTTATCAGATTATATATTTAAAGGAACTGAAAGGATCCTGAAGAAATATCCACACTCCCATGTTCAGTACAGCTTTACTCTCAATAACCAAAGTACAGGGGGAAAAATGTCCATCAGGTGGATAAATAATATGTGATTCGCACATTCGGTGAAATATTATTCAGCCATAAAATAATCCTGTCCTTTGTAAGAACACTGACAAAGCTAGAAGATATCCTGCTAAGTGAAGCCACTTAAACATAATACAAATACTGCTTGAGGTTGGCATGAGAGCTTAGTGACACTGCAAGGTAATAAACGGAGAAATAGCCTTGACTCAAAAGACTTCCTATGAAACCCATTGAGATAACCTTAAATTCGCTGAGCCTAATTTCCTTCTCTGTTGTGGCAGATTGAATTAGGTCCAATTCCTCGTGCCCAGTGAAGAACTCTATCAAAGCTCTCTTGCCTGCCTTACTTAGATCTGATCCTGTGCTCTGCATAGCCCGTGTACTTTTAACTGTCAGGGCTGGAGGAGAGACTTGTGATGAGAACAGGTCACCCGTGCTGATCCACTGATGTGAGCTTCCCTGAAGAGTTTCATTAGTACAGGACCCAGCTCCAAGGGAGGAGCCAGGCTCAGCCAGAACCACAGTCTGAACCAGAGCCACCCAGCTGAGCCCAGCTGAGCCCAGCCCAGACCAGACCAGACCAGACCAGCCCTCCCACACTCAACCAGAAGACCCAGAAATGGGTGGAAATTTATTGCTTTGTGTTACTGGGGTTCCAATTTTTCCATGGCACAAAAAACTAAAATACTGGTGAAATGAGGGTAACACAAATTCAGACAAACTCATTGCAACAGGCACTGAATCAGAAATCAGGTAGCAGTAAAAGCCTCCTGTATCCCATGACATATGCCAAATGTGAATTGTTTACATTGTTACTGGGTGAATAATCCCAGTGTGTCTCACATGGAGTGAAAAGAGGAAAGTAGCTAAATGAACACCCAAAAAAAGCAAAGTAAATTATACTACTCACTCTTCACTTGGATCTTTTTACAGAGATCAGAGTCTATTACTGCTCTACTTAAAGCTCTCTGTGACTCGCAAAGTGTCAGAGCCTAGTGAAGCATTTGTGGCTTCTAGTAATGTGGCTCCAGTTTTCCCCTCCTTCTTCCTCTCTGGTCTGCCTTTACCCTACTGCTAGTAGTTCATTGTCTATTCCAAGAGCCAAAACTGGGCTACAAATGGGTCCATAAGTATCCTAAACCCTTTCATTCTCTGTGTATGTACCAAGTCATTCCTATTTCCAAAGTGTCACCTCCTCTATGAAGCTGCCCCTGCCTTCCTTGAGCAGAGTTAGCCACCACCTTCTCCAGCTCCCAGCAGATCCTCTGCATCATTCTGTGTATATGTTTCATGTTTGATGATAGACTGCAGCTTAGACCCCTCAATGAACCACTTCTCCCACAATTTGGGCTGTCTTTTCTCACTAGTAGATTATAACAAAATTATCACTGTGCCCCTTAGAGCTCCCTCTAGAAACCCAGCAGACATGTCATGAGATACCCCAGCCAGCCATGTGGAAAGGGCAACCTGCAGGAGTCACCTAAGCCCCTACCTGACAATCCAGCTAAGTCTCACTGAGTCTCCCACTGACTCCAACCTGCTAGGAAATCCTACAGTTCATTGCCAGCTTCTGAATGAGTTTCCAGAGGAAGGCAGTCTTCTCAACTCCCAGCAAGGCAATGTAGACAGGAAGAGTTGCCTGGTAAACCTACAAAACTATGAAAATGGATAACTTGTTTTAAGCCTTCTCTAAGCTTCAGGGTGATTTGTTATGCGACAAGAGCTAATGGGAACATGTCTGTCAGGGGTCTCAGTTGGAGACAACAAAATCCATTTGATCTTTTATTAAAGGAAATTCGAAAGATGGAAGCATTTCATATAGAACATCAACAGGCTTGAAAGCTAAATATCTGATGAGAAAACCTAAGTACTCCACAAAATGTTCTAAGGGAGACCCATTCCTGCTGTTGCTGGGCACTGGTATGTTGGTACACACCACCTGTGCTACTGCTGAGAGCTGTACCCCTGATTTTCTAGAAAACAGGATGCCTTTCCATTGTATCATGGGAGTAGATTTCAAGCTTTAGTCCCATTTTTAAATTTGTAGGTCAATTAATCATATCTGTTAATCATATCTTCAACTTCATTGGATTAAGAAACCCCTGAAGAGATTATTGGATTGTGGGCATACTATACCCCTCAGAGGATTAACCCACTGATAGTCATAGCTAAATATTGTGTTAGGAGGTGGGACCTAACTGGAGAAGGTGGGTCACTGGGGGAGGTGACACTGGAGGGGTTAACTCTTTCTGGAGCTCTTCTGTGCTCTGCTTACCCATTGCTTGGTTCTGCCATGCCCTTCTACCATGATAATTTCTACATTGGAGCCAGCTGACCATGGACTCAGCCAGCTGAAACCATGAGCCAAGTAAACTTCTCTTCCTTTAAGTTTTGAGTGCCAAGTATTTTGTCCCAGCAATGAAGAGCTAACTGATACAGACAATTTTTTCTAATGAATGGACACCAGATTATATGAATCTTCCAACTTTAAAGGAAGAGCAAAAAGTGAGTGCGAAATAATCGCACGTTTTGCAGCTTAAACGGTACAAATGTATGATCTTACAGTCTGCAAAGCAGAAGTTTCCAGACTTATGTGCTAAAGTCAGGGTCCTGGCAGGTCTGTGCTATCCTGAAAGCCCCAGAGGAAAATGGACTACTTTGTCTCCTCTGGCTTCTGCATCCCTTGGTTCATAGTCTTCTTCCAATCACTCTGATCTCTGCTTCCGTTCTCATAGCTCTTCCACTAAATCTGACTCTCTTACCACTCTCTTTCCTTTTAGGACACTAGGAAGACATTAGGGCCACCAGGATAATTAAAGATGATCTCCCCAACTCAAGATCCTTAACTTAATCAAAGCTGCTGGATGTGTGTTGCTGTGGAAGGTTCTGGAGATTAGGATGTGAATGTCTTTGGGTGGCTTTTATTCTGCCCTCCACAGTGAGCTCTGGTTTCAGTCATAGAGAGTTCATATCCGAAACTAGCAAAGGCTTTGATGACTGCTATTAGAGCTGCTCACACACAAACTATGGTTCTTTCTGATTCTTCCTTATTCTGATCACATTACATTTTCTACTTCCTTGTCCCCACTGAAAGCAATCATGCCCAGTGGACTTGCTTCAGCTACTGAAGAGGGAGTGGAATTTATTGAGTCACTCTGGGTTACAGTCTCACTGTTAGCAATGTAAGAGTCCCCACACTCTTTTATTTCTCTCTAACAAGGCCATTGACAAATTGTAGCCTTTCAAAAACAGCTCAAGTCCCAGAGTGAGGCAGAACCCCAGGTGACCCATGATAGACGTACAGCTTTAATAAGAAAAGAATTTTTTTCTCTTGGTTTAAGCCACTCAGGGGCTCAAACTTGTCCATCCATGGTTTTAAAAGCTCTAGGCAACCAAAAGCATATCCACTACAATACTACTTTCTATTTGTATGTTCCCAAAGTGTGTATCCACACATTCCTTCCCATCCATTGGGCCCAGCTGAGCTTTCTTAGCCAAGATTGAGCAACAATTAAGGAATCCTGAGATCAATAGCCAATCTAAGATCAAAAACCAACTGATAGCCTCTCACAACCCCTGAATGCATGGAGAGAGAGAGAGAGAGAGAGAGACAGAGACAGAGACAGAGACAGAGACAGAGACAGAGACAGAGACAGAGACACAGAGAGACAGAGACAGAGAGAAATAAAGCTATGTATTCCTCCCATCCATTACCTTTTTCTAGGTTTTCATTTGCTTGCACAACCCCAGGCCAGAAATGCCAGTGGCTTTCAGGAAGGACACAGAAAATAGAATTTAACTCAATAGATAACTCAGAAACCTGAATAGTGATGAAAAGCCAAGTCGACGGACAGGTAAGAGAGATGCCCAGTGAAACAAATAGACTTGACAAGCTAGTTATAACCATGTCTGCCACAGCAACTTTGCTCCAGGAAATGTAAGAAGACAGATACCCCAACAACCCAAGTCTTAGTTGAACAAGCGAGTTAAGGACCCTGTAAAGCCTCTGCACATGTGAACTGGCTAGAAAGGTCTTCACTGGGTATGGCTGTATGCCTGACAGTTTGATGGAGAAGAACAAAATTGTTTTGTGCAGACACTTCTCTCAGGTATAAATCCAGGATCTTTTCTCTATTATAGGACAGTTTCCAGTGAGGAGGGGAAAAAGGGGCTTCATAATTTGGGGGATTCTAAGTGATAAATCAGAGACACCCAGCCTCAAATCTTAAGCCCTGAGAAAATGCAGGAAGGAAAAGAAAACACATGTAAGCGTCACATTCTTCACGCATCTTACTAATTTTTGTTTTCCTTGCATTTGGTTCCATTGTAAATCAGCTGTTATTTTTCCACTCAGCCACGTTTTCATTCTTTCTTTCATCAGGAGACATGAGTAGAGCAGTCACTCTCTAATTCCAGAAGAAATAAATACAGTACAACATCTCCCCTTAAAGAATACACAGACAGTACAAGAATATAAAATGTTAACAATTGACCAACAGTCTCCAAAATGGAAGAAGGGTCACATTTACCAGCTCTACTCACCACTTAGATAAACCACTTATCTACCACTTAGATAAAAAGGAAAGTATTAGAATTTCAGTTTCCATTTACTTTTCTCTCATATTTCCTAAATTTGTATTTTATGCATGTTTTATGTCACATGATAGAACAATACAGTGACAGTTATAAAAAATAAATGAACAGGCAAGAAGATATATTTTGCAGATATTAGCTAAAATATGTATACCGATGGAATACATAATCAAAAACCTAGAGATGGCAATTGCTTGTACATTTCTTAGTTAAGAGGACAGCAAGATAACAGCACATGACCTATCCCACATCTAACTTACTATCAAATTAGAGTTATGAAAATAGACCCGAGACAACTCAAGATGCAGTAATACTGCAAACCGGAAATTATGTTCAGTTACTTATCAGAGCTCAAGAGGAATTCCTATTTAGTGGAAAATGACCGGGGCTGTTAAGCAGAACAATACACCAATGGGAAGAGGATGTCTCTACTGTGTCCCCTTCCCTCAAAAACCACAGTCCTTCACCAAGGGAACCTGCAGGACTGTGTTGAGTAATCCTATATAGCAAATAGCCTAACATCTAAGAGCTTAAAACATTAATAATTATTTATTATCTCTGCACATCAGGATGAAGGAGCAGCTTGTTTGGTTGGAAATGGTTAGAAATCTACCAGGTCACTGCTGACAAATACCAGCGAGAGTTCCAGTCACCTGTAAGAACGGGCTCAGTTTCACTCATGTGGCCAATGAGTTGGCACTTACAAGTCAGTCTCACCCTGTGTGGACTCTTCAGAGCTGCTGCAGGTACTTGCAAAATGGCAGCTGATATCTTCCAGAGAGAATGATCTAAGAGGCCATGGTGGAGGCCATAGTGCGTTATCTTACCTAACCTTTGGAAGCACAGATCCCTGCCTCCACTATGTTCTGTTAGTCACATGGGCCCGTCCTGATTCAGTGTGTAAAACACCACACAAAGTGTGAGTACCAGCATAGGCTGACTGTAGCAGGAACTAATTCAATGGAGATTATTTCTGAAGTGGCCAGGACCCTTTTCTGTCTCTGTTTCTCTGTTTCTTTCTCTCTCTCTCTCTCTCTCTCTCTCTCTCTCTCTGCCTCCCCTTTCCATGACTTTCACTATTGCTCTATCTCCTCTATCTTATCGCTTTTTATGTATATGTTTTCCATTGTTTTTTTATCCGTCTACATATTTGCAGAGACTACAGTATCATTTGTAAGGAAGTAAAATTGTAAAACACAATAGAAAAACTATAGACATACGTATATGTATATAATGAGAGATACACATCTTAACAGGCTCCTTGGGATAGAAGTAAAGATTTCAAGGGTCAGTGGAGCCAAGACTGAAAAATAGATGCCCAGGGGGTTAGGGATATAGCTCAGTGGCACAAGCACCTGCCTGACAAGTGTGGAGTCATGTGTTTGATTCCCAGTATCCAAAAAGAAGAAGAACTTGACTTTAGTTTTTCAATTTTTATTTTTATTAGTACATGTCTAAAGTACACAATGATTACAGTACACATTTTTATTTTTCATTAAGACGTGTCTATAGTACACAATGACTGAGGAGTTGGTACATGTATACAACACATCTCAGTTCTTTTTCATTCTTTTTTCTCCCCTTCTTCATCTCCTGGTCACCTTCCAATATGCAAATGATCTGTTTCTCTTTCCCTATTTTCTATCTTTTATTTTGCTCTTTATTTATAGTTTGAAAAGGTTTTACCTTGTCATTTCCCTTAATCCCACAGTCCCCGGTGGCAGATTTCAGTGTTCCAGCAAGCTGGAAACTGATGTAGAGGGCAGTTTTGTGGGTCAGTGATGCTTGAGAGAGGATGTCTTATTCCCAGCCCAGAGGTGGATTCTTGCATACTGGTGTTTGGCTGTTAAAAAAGCTATCTCTGCACAGAGATGAGGATCTCTAACTCTTAGAATCCACTCCAGCTGGGATTCTCATTCTATGGTGAGATCTTAGCTACAAACAATACAGTTCACTTCTAATCTAAGGATGAAAGGAATATATTAACGGCTATGGAACAACTCAGAATATCCGTGAGAAGAGGAAAGAACTGACTCTGAATCCACAAAATGCAAAAGCATTTGTAAGGATCTGCTAAAAAAAAAAAAAAAGCATCACAACTATTACAAAAACATCTGTGATAACCACGACTGAATGACAGAAATCCTTCCACGGCTACCCTCCAGGAAGCAAACAGCCCTGCCACATTCAGGGTGAGCATCTTCTCTTCCCAAACCAAAGTCTCATGTTCCTCATTTCTGACTTTAGATCTCAGACAGGTTTAGCTGACTTAAAACACCCAGATCTCCTGCTGTTAGCCCAGCTGAAAGCAAGTGTTAGGTTAGGAAGCAACTTTTCAGTATTCCGCTTTGAAAAAGAAGTCATGATGCTAATAATAGTAATAACTCAGTTGTTTGTAGAGTGAGGCTATGCAAGTAATATTGGACACCTGCAAATGACATGTCAACTGCAGAGACAAAATTAACAAAATGTGTATAAATTAATGAGAAAAAAGGAAAAGTGTTTCTTTCTCTGCCAGCAGCCACCAACCCATACTATTCAAAAAATTGCCTTGGTAGAGACAGGTATTGTTGACATCATTGTTGATTGCAACTAGAAGCATGAACACATCCTTAGTGTTGTAAACAATATTCTCATCCACTGTTACACTGGGCCTCTTGAAATCCCATGTGACAAACCAAGATTATGGGGCTCAAAAGTAGAAAAAAAAAGGCAAGATAGCCATCATGAATATTCCCACTAAGTAGTGATGGAAATACAGAATATATGAGTCTCCCTCAGCACCTGTATTTGCATCTCTGCAGGGAATTTACCTTGGACCCAGACCCTTGTAGCCTGGACTTGGGGCTGTCTTTATCCATAAGTGTCTGTTATAAATTTGTTTGCACAGAATCCAGGAATTCAGATGTTTTTAAACATCAGAATGTATGTGGAAATGTGTTTTCCCATTCCTTGTCACCAAAGTCACCTATAACTACCAAACAGAGCTCCAGATAAGCACACCAGAACCAGTGTTACTGAGTAAAGTGGTCCTTTGTCATTTTTGGCAAGCCAGAATCCTAGTTTTCTTCCTGTTTGGCAGTAACCCCCAAACTACATTATAGTCTTCTTGGTAATCATCTAAAGAGGCCAGTTTCTTACCCACTACCCCACCACCCAGCAGCTAGGCAGTCATGGGACCTGTGCTACTCCAACTAGACAGTTTATTTTAAATGCTGAAATGTACCTGCATCTTCTGCTACCTTATCTATGGGTCTCCATCATTTTTTTAGCCTGATTTTCAGCCTTCTTATTCATCTTCTCTTTATATAACCAACATCTATCCCAAAGATTTGTTCCCTGCAGAGTCCTTTATGCAGAACCAGAAGCCCAGTAAGTAAAGCCTTTATGTGCTGACAGTCATTAAAACATTCAAGGTTCTCTTAGCCTAGCCAGTTTCATCATGGTCCAAGGATAGTTTTTGGTGGATTTGCTAAAATTCATGAATGTTTCAATGCACATCAATATTTGCACTTTCTGCACAAAGCCTGTCCTGGGTAATGGAGACTCTAAGATGATAATGATCCTTTCTCCCCAGGTATTTACAGCTAGAAGGTGTTCAAGACTTTTAAAGCCCCCCAGTTCCCGTAACTATCGTATCAGATACCTACAAATCAAACTAGAAACCATTGATCCAACCAAAATCTCTTTACAGGTAAGAAGAAAAACTGAAAAGGTAAAGAGATTTCTCCAAAGTCTTACAATGATTTCCTCAATTAAGACCAGAAGTCAACTTCCAGACTCTTAGGCCAATGCTCTTCCCATGGAATTTCAGGAGCAGACATCCGTGGGTCGTGTGTTGACTTTTGCCACCTGGCTGACGATGAGATGCTGGCAGGCAGACTAGTGAATGCCCAGTTAAGCCCAGCTGGAGTCATCAGCAAAATGGACACTGCCCGAGGAGGGAAGCAGCTTCCTGAAGGCCCTGGAGAGCTGCAGAGGACAGGCCTGGAGCAGACGTGTGAGTGTACCCATCACCTATCCAGCACACTACCCCAGGAACATATGTCCTGTAATTAGCCACCCAGGAGATGGTTATTGAGCCACAAATGGAGAATTACAGCTTCAGGTGGGAAACAACAGCAGGGAGCTGAGCCCTCAGAAGATTGAGAAAACCTGTTTTCATGCAAATGCCTTCAATAATCACAAACAAAAAAATCAGACAGGGGTCTGGGGATAACAAAGTGGAGAAACTTGCTGTTCTGAGATGTGTGAGGCCTGAAACCCTGGTACCCAATGTATGGTACCAATGGCTTACTTATATAACTTCATTTTCTCCTCTCACCCTCCACTGTTACCATACTTTCTCATTCAATGTGAATGCATTGCTCACTACTTTCTTGCAAGCATCTGCAGATGTCGGCTTGGCATGTGCCAAGTCCTGGGAGGTAGGCTTCAAAGCAGACTAGGAACTTCAGCTGGCTGTGGCTGCAACAGAACAGTAGAGAACAATAGGGTGGACAATAATGGTTCAGGCAAAGACAGCTCCAGTGAAAATGGCAAATATAGTAGTGGAAGAAAAGCCAAAGCAGGTTTGCTGGGGTCAGCATAGGAGATTCTTACTACAGAAAGCAGGTTTGGTTCTGCTTTCTGTAGTAATAGAAATAGAAATAGTGGAAAGTCATTGATTATGAGACGGTTCCAACAAAAGTGCTTATCACAGTGACTGACACATAGTAAATGTGCAATAAATGTTAAATACTGTCATCATCGTTATGTTTTCAGTTGGGTTAGTCATTGCATATTTCAAAATGAAAATATCAAAATGATTATTCTCACATTCTGTTTCTATGACCAACTCATTGTGTGACCTTATGCAAGTCTCTGGATTGCTCTAAATCCCTTTAGGCCTCATTTCCTAACTTATAAAGTGAAGGAAGTGTACTCAGTGATTTTCTTCCTCCTCCAGTGGTCCCTGATCCTGAGACTCTGCCAACAGCTGCTACAACAGACCCCACAGACCTGCCCTTCAGCACACACCTCGGTTAGTACATGTCACACAAAGCTGTGTGGTCTCATCATTCTGATTTCCAGAATTCCTGGTCTACCAGAAACCACCTCATCATTTAGAAGTCACGTTCCCCTTGCAGGGCTTCCCAAAGAACTGAACACCTAGAATTGTTCTCAAATGCTATTGATTTAGGAGGACAACTGAGAATGAAAACTCACTTCATCCTTGATAATAATAATAGAAAAGAGGGTGTATGGGAAATAAATGAAACAAATAAGGAAGAGGAGGATGACAGAATAACAAGAAAATAATGCCAAATGCCCAGCAAGGGCTACAACAGGCACACAGCAGACGTAACTGTCAGCTCAAAGATTGGGACATCTAGATAACATCCTTCTAGGGCTGGGAGGAGCATAGCTCAGTATTTGCCTAGT
Source organism: Dolichotis patagonum (assembly GCA_004027295.1). Taxonomy (NCBI): domain Eukaryota; kingdom Metazoa; phylum Chordata; class Mammalia; order Rodentia; family Caviidae; genus Dolichotis; species Dolichotis patagonum. The sequence continues at coordinate 14,077 of PVJX010025127.1, read as the reverse complement.
ATACACAAGGCTCTGCGCTCACTCCCCAATTTAGCGATGGGGGTTATGGCCCTTAACCTCCAAGCATGCCAGGGCTGTATCTGTACCACATGGACTTGGGGACCTTTGACACCAGCACCCCAAGACCCAGGGCCACATCTTCCTGCCTCCTTTCCTGTCATTGTCTGTAGGCACTGCCAAGAGAAAGTACCAAGTTTCACAGTTCCAGAGCCATACACCACCCTGTGTCCCTGCCCTCCCCTGCTCAGAGAAACTGAATTTAACAGGTCTCCTCTCCACTCCTCCTTTTGCACCAAAAATTTCTTCTCGCATCTTCATTTTTCATCTTAAATTTTGATGACTCACTACACCTAGAACCTAAATGTTTTACAGGAGAAAACAGTTCTACATTCTTCCAGAGCAGAAGCACTTCCTGAGCTCTGCCTGATAGGAAGGAAACTCTGTGTGGCCCATCATTCTGGCCTATCATACAAAGGAGGGCATGTCCACAGCCTGCGTGCCCAGGAAGGCATCCAAGAGCAGAGCCCAACACACAGTGTCTGTGATCTACCCATGCTGCTTCAGCCCTGAAATCTGAGCTCAGAACACCATCCCACCACAGCCTGGTGTGATGTCTGCAAGTAACGACCAAAGCTGTCACTCACCACCTGGACTAAAAGTTTTAGTTTCCAGTCTTCCTTCTGAAGATGAAGTGTGGTGCCTGCCCTCAACCCAGTCACCCACCCAGTACCATCCTCTCATCCCTGATTTGCTCCAGTGTGGCCTTCCACCAGCTTACATCCACCTCGTCCTTAACTTTTGCAAACACACCCATAGGTAAGCTTTGGTCCACACAGGCTCTAGACCTTCTCACCGCCTCCCTTCTTGCCCATACTGTGCTGTCCTGTATCCCAGACACCTGCTTCTCCATGTCAGCAATGCACTGGGCTTTGCTGGCAGGTACAGAGCTGGCCCACCTGGGCTCTCCTACACAGACTCTCTGGGGAATGACGGTGCTCTGAGACACCACTGTGCCACGGAAAAGGACAGTCACCCTCCCCAGAGCTTCTCAGCTCCTCCAAGATTCACGAGAACTGGGCACCCCCATACTCAGTGCCATTTACCTCCTGTCTCCTGCCGAATAGATCAGCAAGCTCTTTCTGTAAAGGACCAGACAAGGTATTTTAGATTTTGCCACTGTGGTGCAAAAGCAGCCATAGACAATAAGGAAACAGACATGGCCATGTTATAATAAACCTTTATTTATAGACAGTAAAATTTAATCTTGTATCATTTTCACATACTGTAAAACATTATTCTTCTTTTGATTTTTTAAAAACATCCAAAAATGTAAAGACAATCCTTTATAGTAAGTATTTTTGGGGGGTCTTTTTGAGACAGGGTCTCACTATGGAGTTCAAGCTTGACTTGGGCTCATTTTGCAGACCAAACTGGTCTCAAACTTGCAAACAATTCTGCCTCAGTCTCCCAAGTGCTGGCATTACAGGACTGTGCCAGCATGCCTGGCTTATATTGTATAAGTATTAAAGAGCTTGTTCACAAGTTTTACAAAAGAAGGAATTTAACCACACTCGAGCTGTCAGCCATGGTTTGTCAACCCCAAATACAGAGAAACAAGAGCTGGATTTGGGATCTGACAGCCCATTTATCCCTCCTACTAACATTTCCCAGCCTCAAAACTTTGGACGAGTCACTTGAGTTCCCTGGGTTTGACTTCTCATCAAATGCTTTGGAATATAATGAGATTGTTATAAAATTTAGCTGAGATGCAATGTGCCCAGTACCCCAAATGATAAAAGTCCAAATTAAGATAGAAGTGACTATTAGCATACAAGAAAAATCTAGAACTTGAGAAATATGTAGGGGGAAAATCCATTTGGAATCACAAATGTCCTAGGCTTAGACACTTGGGGTGTGTGACCCTGATAAAGCTGGTCAAACCTTAGGAATTTCAAATTCCTTATCTATAAAAAGTCACTAATAAGCATCCTCAACAGGAAGTTATTTTAACGACATAAAAAGAAAATATTTGACATAGATCACTCACACACACACACACACACACTACCTGTTATGTATTCCAATTTTGTTGTGATCTTTTTTTCCATGTCAAATTTCTTTCTATGGGAAAGCAGCCCAAGTTCTTTATCAAAAGCATACTCTCTACAGTCTCCAAAACATCTCTTTCCCTGGTGCTCTGAGCTACATCCCTATGGCACGCTGCCCTCCTCTGAGAGCCTTGCTGCTAAGAACTAGGCAGCCCTTTGAATTCGCCCCCTTTCTCCATGCTAGAAATCATCAGTGGGAGACAAACAAGAGGTTTCATTTCCTCTTTGGCATTCTCAGAGCTGCCCTTCCTGGGTCTGATGTTGACAAGGGGCTTCCCAGGAAAGGATGCTGTTTGGCATCTCCTGAAGAAGGGCACTGCCATGGTTTAGATCAAAATCCAAAGTCCCCTCAAATTCTCATATATTCAAATGTGGGAATTTTGAGAAGTGATCAGATCATGCGGTACTATTAATCCCTAGGTGGCTGTGTTGTTAGGGGGTGGGGCCTTGTTGGAGGAGATAGACCACAGGACCATGACCTGAAAAGCTCTATTGTTGTCTCCACTTCTTTTTTCTCTTTCTCTGTCTGTCTCTGTCTCTGTCTGTCTCTGTCTCTCTCTTTCTCTCTCTTTCTCTCTCTCTCTCCCTATCTCTATCTCCTTTTCTCTATCTCTTTTTCTCTCTCTCAATATCCTTCCTGGCTGCTATGGGTTAAGCAGTGTCTTAGTTACTTTTCTCTCACTGCTGAAACAAAATACCCAATGTCCAGAATTAAGGATGGAAATGATAATTTAGCTCACAGTTTGTGAAGGCTTCAGTCCATGATCAACTGACTTCCAAGTAAAATAGTATGGCACAGGGGCAACAGTTCAAGGTGACAGAAGACAGCAAAAGCAGCAAGAGCAAAAGAGGGGAACAAGCCTCTTTTCCTCACTTATATTGTATGTAGGCTACCTGCCTTCAGGTAAGTATAACATTCACACCATCTCTGGACCCTTCTCTTGCACAGGCTTAGAATATTTGCAAAGTGAAGACCTTGGCCCCCTGCTGAGTTACTTAGTGAAACCTCTAAACTTCTCAAGTTGACACAATAAACAACATCCTAAAGTGATAAAAGTATGCTCTACACAACCCAGGATGTAAAGCTGCTGAGTTACTCAGTTAAGCTCTTAGACTTCTAAATTTGACACAATATACCAACCATAACAAGCAGCTTTCCTCGTCCAAATCTTTCTACCATGCTGTTCCTGCCTCAGAGCCACCTGAACATTTATGGACTGAATTCTCTGAAACCATGGACCAAACAACCCTCTCCTTCTTTAAATTCCAGATATACTTATGTTAACCCTGCCTACCAGGGCCTCACTAAACTGCAGACACCTCATGTCCCCGCAGGTCCAACTAATGCCTGCTTCCAGCTGGCATATCTCTGACCTGTCACAGGTAGTTCTGGTACAGACCAGGCTTCTCTTCCTGATGGGACATATTATTTGGTGGAGTTCCTCTGGAAATGTTATGTGGTGGAGTTCTGCCAAATCCTAGAAGTCTGCATGGCTAGGAGATTCAGGGTACTTGAGTGGAAGGGAGGGTGGTGGGCAGAAGGAATGCCTCTTAGCTGCCTGGGTGTCCTGCCTGTCACAGTGGATGGATGGGCAGGCCCAGGCCCAGAGTTTGCAGCCAAGATCCCAGAACCAGGACAGAGGCTAGAAATGAGAAATACCAAGGTGACAAAAACTCACAGAAAATTGCCACTGGGAAAGGCAGAAATCATGGCTTAGTGACCAAATCTGATGAGTGAGGAAAGAGCCCCAAGTCAAGACAAAGTGTAAGTTTGATGCCTTTCTTCCACGCACCTTCCCTACCCAGACACTGGGGCAGTTTCTAGGACTGGATGACAACTGTGATACAGCCTCAGCCCCTATAGAACTTTCTTTCTTTGTAAAGAGTTTATATTAGTCTATGTTCTCCAGAGAGGCAGAAATACGGGGTATAGGTGGAAGAAACTACTTGAGTATTGGTTCATGCTACTATAATCTGTGAGAAGTCCCTTAACAAGGCATCTACAGCCTGGAGACCTCAGAAAGCTGATAGTAAATCTCAGTCCAAGTCCAAAAGGCCTCAGAATACAGGGAGCTAAAGATATAACTCTCAGTCTAAGGCCCCATGCCATAGACTCTGGAGTTTGGACACCCAAGTCAGAAAAAAGAATGCATCTCAGCTCCAGGAGAGAACTAGAACGAGAGAAACAACAGTCTGCCTGTCTTCAGTGTTCATCTTCTCCAGTCCAGTCTGTTGGACAATGCTGTCTACCTTGAGACTAGCCCTCCCCATCCCCACCTGTATGCACTCAGGCTTACATGCCAGTCCCCTGTGGAAACAGCTTACAAATACACTCAGAAATCATCTTTACTAACTCTTCAGGTTTTCATTAAGTAAGGAGTGTGGAAATGCCATGAAAATTGTAACAGTTGAAATGCTACAAAATGCTGTGAAATACACAAAGGCTGAGATGCAAGTAAAATGTTCAGTGTGGACCAATAGCTGTATTCAAAAATGTATTTGTTATTACACCTCATCAGCTGAACTGAAAGAATTCATACATCAGATGTGTTAGCAAGTATTTTCATGGTAATTGCAGGAATGTAAAAGACTTATGAAGAGCAATAGGTCAAAATATAACATAAAATTTATGTCTTTGTAGATGTGAAGATTTATGTTTCAACTTAGAAATAAACCCTAGATTATTTCAGTGATAGACTGTTTGTATTTTCATTGTAGTTCACATAATTTTTATTTCTGTTATTATTCTTAGATTTTGTAAGCAACCACACAGATGATGTGAAAATGCTGTCTATTTTAAACACTCATTACATATTAGATATTGTTTTTATTTTATTTTAAAGAGAAAATTAATAATAATATAGAATTTCAAAACAAGGTAATAAGGACTTAACAATGGTTAATATATGACTTATTGTTATCTTCAAAGTAATTGCTCAGATTATAAGACATAGGCATGAAAAATTGTTCAAACAATACAAGTACCACCTGTTCTTTTCAATAAACCAATAGAAATTAGTAGCATAATTGTCTTAGGTTATATATATATAATGTTGTACAGTGTGCACTTAGCAGGGAAATAAGATGTTAATAAAATAAACTATCATATATATATATATATATATATATAGAGAGAGAGAGAGAGAGAGAGAGAGAGAAATTTACATTTTTTCCTTCCTTCTTCTCTCCATTCCCCCATCACAGTTTCTTTTAGTTTTCAGTTCCTTTCCCTTTCACAACATCTATTGTACAGTTTGACACAAATTTAGTCTTTAAATTTCTTACACTAAGGAGACAATACAATGTTTACATATGCAAGTATGATTTATTTCACTTGTTAGCATGGTCTCTAGTTAAATCCATTATCCTATAAAAAGCCTCAATGGGATCCTTCTTTATAGCTGAGTAGTATAACATTGCATAAAAATACCACATCTTCTTTATCCATTCCTCAGTTGATAGGCATTTGGGTTGGTCCCAAGATTTAGCTATTACAAATTGTGCTGTTATAAACACAGTTGCACATATATCACTGGGGCATGATGTTTTTCATTCTTCTGAGAAAATGTCCAGAAGTGGAATAGCTGGATAGAATAGGATCTCCTTTTTTGAGGAAGTTCCACACTGATTTCCACAGTGGTTTTACCAGTCTATACTCCCACTAACAGGGGAAAAGTGTTCATTTTTCTCCACAGCCCCACCATCATTTGTTATTGGTTGATTTCTTGTTGACCGCCATTCTTTCTTGGGTGAGGTGAAAGCTCAGTGTTGTTTTAATTTGCATTTCTTGAATGACCAATGGTTCTACCTACTTTCTCTTATTGTAGACTAAGTGCTTCTGTTTTAATATTTAGATCTTTGATCTCTTTTGACTTTAGTTTAGTGCACAGTGATAAACATGGGTCTTTGGCATGTGGCACCATTTATTAAAAAGGCTATCTTTCTTCCAGTGAACATTTTTGGTTCCTTTGTCAAAAATAAAGTGGCTCACTGTTTTTGTAGTTCTGTCTTCATCTTCTAGTCTATTCCACTGATCCTCTAGTCTTTTTTGCCAATACCATACAGATTTCATCACAGTAGCCTCGTAGTATAATTTCAGGTCAGGGATTTTGATGTCTTCTGTCTTTCCTTTGTTTCCCTTGATTGTCTACTATTTTAAGTCTCTTCTGTTTCCAAATGAATTTTAGGAATGTTTTCTCCAGATCTGTGTGATATACTAATGATATTTTGATCAGGATTGCGTTAAATCTGTATAAGTTTTGGTAGTATGGCCATTTTTGCAATGTTGGTTCTTCCTATCCATGAGCAAGGGCTATCTTTCCATTTTTTGATATCCTTTTCAATCTCCTTGTTCATACTCTAGTTTTCAATATATAGATCTTTTACATCCTTTGTTAGATCAGTTCCTAAGTATTTCCATTTTTGGATGCTATCATGAAAGATGTTATTTCCATAATTTCTCTAAGTTCTTTGAATCAGTCTGTTTCATGTATTCTATTTCTTTCCTATATTGATCATTTGTGATTTCCATCCTATTCCTATCATCATCTATTTTTTATCTATCTATCTCTACTCTAGATTGCTGAGCAACTCCTTTATAAATGTTGACATTTCTTTTTTACCTAAGAGATTATTTCTGATCTGATTTCCTCTGTAGCTTTGTGGATTTTGTTGCTATCATGTCAGGTATGTGTCTTTCATTTTCCTCTATCTTGTCATCTCCTGGACCTTTTCTGGGTGGGCTGGAGTCTGAAATTGCATTTAGCTTTTGTGTCTCATCATTTGCTATTTCAAAAGTTTTTATTTTGTTTTCTGTGTTGATCCTTATAAATTTTTGTAGTAGGTAACTTTATCACTAGTATCAAGGCCTCTCTAGGCAAGATTTATTCTTCAGGGTGCCTTCTGTGTGTAGGAGGTTCTTGATTTGTGTCTGTCCCAAGATCCTACTGTTCTAATTAATTAAGAGGGAGGTGTTGGTATCTCTTTGGCTCAGTCCCAGTTTTTTGGTGCTGGGGGTATGGTGAGGTTATTACCCCACAACTTCCCAGTACTGTTACAGAGATGAGAATGACTAATTAAAACAGGTATGATGGCAGGCCATGGGGAGGACAACCAGATGCCAGCCCCTTAATGTGAGTTGGTGCCATTTGTGAATCACAGGAAAGAGAACAAGAAGCCAACCACTTCCTGTGAGTTGGTGCCATGTTCAGGCTATGGGGAGAAAAACAAGAAGCCAGTCACTTCCTGAGCCAGTGCCATTCATGGGCCATGGAGAAGAGGACAAGAAGCCAGCCCCTTCCTGTGAGTCAGTGCCATTCGTGGGATATGGGGAGGAGAGCCAGATGCCATCCCCTTCCTCTGAGTCAGTGCCATTTGTGGGATATGGGGAGGAGAGTCAGATGCCAGCCACTTCCTGTGAGTCAGAAACATGCGTGGGCCACAGGGAGGAGAACAAGAACCCAGATACTTCCTGGGACTCAGCATCATGCATGTGCTGTGGGGAGGAAAATCAGATGCCAGCACACAGGTTTGGAGAAAAGAAGAGCCAAAGTGTCTCTTCTCGTTCCCTGTAAGTGACTGACAGATCCAGAGAAACATAGGCTAAGATGGTAGCTAGTGAAGCAAAATACAACTTAATGCTTATAGTGTTTAGTGTTCCATTGACTAAAGCCAGTAATCTGATCATCTATTTAGAGACAACAATACACAGTATAATGTCTATGGGGGCTCTTCTTCTGAAGGTGTTAGTGATTGTTAAATCCCTATTATTGTTTTAAAGTCCTATATCATTTTCATTGTTTGGTTTGACTTTATTCTGTTTTGTCTTGTTTGATTTTATTATATCTGATGGCCTGAGCAGTTATTTCAAAGATAACAAAATATATTATGGTAGCCATTCTGGATTTACTGTTATCTTGAAGTCCTGTATTGTGTTCATTGTTTTGCTTTTATTGCTTCTATTCTGTTTTGTTTTGATTTTACTAGGCAGCTATTTTGAAGACAACAAGAGGCATTATGGTAGTCATTGTTGATTTCTTATTGTCTTGTCTTAAAATCCTGTATAAATTAACTATTTTGATTTGATTGCCTTTATTGTTCTATTTTGCATAGTTTTTCTCTCTCTAAAATAAAAAAAAATTAAATAAAAATAAAAGAGATATGATATCCCAGCTAAAATAGTATATTCTACACTGACAATATCAAGCACAGTTTAGAAATGGACAAACTGTGGTAACTATTAATTTTATATCTTTAACCAAAGAAGCAAAATCTACAGTTATATAACATGATGAATCATAAATTGGGATCTTGTATGTAAAATACTTTCCCTTGGTAGACTGTTTTACCCTGTGGTGGTGAAATTTAAGATGGATAGTGGTTAGAACAGAGATAACTAAAAAGAAATGAAGAAGAAGCTAGGCTGGAGGATGAAGGATGGTCATATATGCTTTTGGAAACTAGAAAAGAGGGAATAAGAGAAAGAATTAAGGAGTAAGCAAGGGGTTCTGGAAGCTGGCAGAAAAAATAGAAAGATGTTCACTCATATGAAAATATGATTAAGTCTACAGAGGTGAACTGAGGAATAGGGAAAAGAAGACAAATAGAACAAAAATACAGATAAAAAAAAAGAATAGGAAAAGGAATAGGAAGCAAACCACAAACCAGAGCAAAGAAGGAGGAAGAGGAGAAGGAGAAGGAGAAGAAGGTTAAAAAAAAAACTCCTCTGGTGTCCACCAAGAGTCCAAAGCTACTGAATAACGCTGCCAAGGTTACAGTACAGTTTTGGATGGATTTGAGGCTGACCTCGGCCTCCAGATGTGGGGACCTGGAGTCACAGTCTTCAGCCAGTACTTTCTGTATATCCCTTAGCAGCCCCCCACCCCTTACCCTGTTTCTCTTGAGGCCTCTCTCTCCCAGTCACTGTGCCGTTTTCAGACAGAGACGAGGGGCTGTTCCCCTTCCCACACAACTTTGGCTCCTCCTCATCCTTGCTCAGCTTTCTACGCTCCTCTTCCACTGGGAAATCTCTGTCCTCTCAGGTCATTTTGTTGCTGGGGTGAAATACTGTAGTCTGTCCTCAGGTGAGATGAGAGAGGTGCTGTGGGGTACTTTTCTGCTTCTGCCCCCACCAACTTGGGAACTGCATGGGACTGCACAGCCCTGAGGTGAAAGGCCATTTAATTCCCCACACCTCTCTAACCACAGGTCACAGAGCAAGGGTTCACTGTTCACCCATTTACTATGCACCCCTGTAGTCTTTAATATTGTGCCTGGAGGTTCCAGTTAGTGCTCTGGTGCACAGAAGGGATGAGGAGAAAAGCAAAAAGAAAAGGAAAGAAAGAAACACAAGACAACAAAAAAGGAAAACTGGCCTAACATCAGGGAGGGACCAGTTCATGTCCACAGAATTTACTGCGTCTTCTGTTTGGAGGAGAGCAGAAGAGGAAGGGAGCCTTCTATCCTGATTCTATCCTGTCTGGTTTGACTTAGCTGCAATATTTAACATGCCCCCTTCTTTCTCTCTTCTTTTAGGATTACAAGTATGGTGGGCAGTCATCCAGAACCAATGATGCTCTGGCAGCTGGGTGGGATCACTGGCCAATTCATTAAGTCCTTTATCTGTGTTTGGTTTTCTCTATTAGTCCCTCATGTCAGAATGATTTTCATTTCAGGGTGTCTGTCCCTCCCCTTTCCTCCTAGTACCTCTGTTTCAGCTGAATTTCTCTGAGTAGCTCTAAATAGGCGCCCCCTCTATTCAGCCATGTTGAATCCACCTAGATAATGCATTCTACTGACATCTTGTTTTCTTATTATTCAGGTGTGATAATGCAAGTAAATATTATTTCTTGTACCGTGCTATTGATATTTTCATTGTACTTCACATGGAAACTTATTTCCAATGGTGTCTCTTAGGTTTTGTCAGCAAGTACACAGCTGATGTGAAAATGTTGATGTTTATTGAACCCAGGACCTTCACGTTGAGCTATATCCCCAGTCCTTTTTTAATATTTTATCCTTTATTTTGAGGTAAAGTGTCACTAAACTGACAGGCTATCTCACTAATCTGACTCTTGAATTTTCAACCCTTCTGTGTCAACCATCTCTGCTGTTGTCTGTGGGCTTCCTCAGTAAGTCAGCCACTAGTTTCAAGGCACTAGTCTCACATATCTGGCATTTCCACATGCCACATTCAGTACAAACACTTCATGTGTCAGAGCTGTGTTGGGCCAGAAGAAACAGAAACAAAGCAGAAATAGTCCCTACCCAAAAGAAATGATTGTCTCTTTATGGTGGCTCTGTACAGTAGGTCTTAAATATCGGTGTGGTGGTGCATACTTGTAGTTTCTGCACTGTGAAGGCAGAAGTGTCACAAATTTGAGCTCAGACTAGACAGTCTACTAACTTAAAGGGACCCTGTCTCAAACTGAAAAATAAAAAGTACAGGAATGTAGCTCAGTATGAAGGACCCGAGTTTAATCCCGAGTACTGATAAATAAAGTAACTCCAAAATATCTCATTATTTCCCTGTGTGACTACTACTATTGAACACTGTTATGCACTGCTCTTTGGCAATACCTCAGAGAATAAAACAAAAGTCTTACTCTTGTTAAATTTATATGTATTGAAGATCCACTGGGCCTGTCTGCCAGTAAGGAAACCTGAGCTCAGAAAAGTGCAGCAACTTGTTATAGGTCATAAAGCTGAGCTTCAAGCCCATCTCTCCTGCCTCCTTCTGGGAGTGCTCCTTCCACACATCTCACTGTGGTGAATCCAGAGGGAAGGATAGTTATTCCCATCTGCACAGGAACTGTCAGCAGAGCTCCACATCCTCTGCTTCAACCATTAGTTGGTGAAATACAGCAAGAAGGCAGTTAACCCAATTGTAACAGTGATGGGTTGTTAGCATTTTAAAGAGCAGGTTTAAAATAATGTGCCGCAGGTGGATCTCCAAGGCACATGGGACAACTCCAAACTTGGCGTCCAGTGAGCAAGACCACACCCTGCATCTGAAAAACACCCCAAGGCGCGCCAGAGGGATCGGGCGGGCCTAGCCAGACTGCTTGGCAAACACCAGGCAGCTGGCTGGCCAGGAACACACCCTGGACCCTGACTGCGTGCACTCAGGCAGAGATGGCAGCGGAATTCCAGCGTGCACCGGGAAAACTTGGAACTCTGCACCCAGAGGAACCTTGGAATACAGCAGACTACCTGTGCTACCTTGAAGGGAGATTAAGTGCCTGTCTCACCATAACAAGATCTGGCTCCAGACAGTGTGGTGAGTATACCCCTAAAATAGAGGTGTACAGTAGCTAAATAGGGCCAGTAGTAAAACTCCCTCCAACTAACTGTAAGACCTTGGTAAGTCTGACAAGAGTGAGTATGACCCCTTCCTATACACAGAAAACATCAGGCAGAGTGAGGAGTGTGCAGAGAAGGACTCCCCCAACTTGAAGAAAATCAAAAGGGCCTACGAGACACACAGATACACAATAGGGACACAGTAGGGCCTCAGCCAATACAAACACTATAGACAGGGAGATTTGATGACCTGGAATGATAAAGTACTAACAGGAACTAAAAGCTGACCTGCATCAATACTACTAAGCTTGTCAGCCCAGGAAGAATACAGGACTCACCCAACAGGCCCTGTAGCAGGGAGTCAGGTGACTGGCCACCTATTCATTGTCGGACCCAGCAACTAGGCAAACATCAACCCTACAGTAGGACACCAAGATACACACTACCAACAGTTTACACTAACAAGTCTGAAGAACCAAACACTAACTCGAAAGAGGAAAATGGCAAAAAGAAAAGGCAGAATGCAACCTCAAACATCCAGTGCAACAGGTGCAAATACAGGAGACACTGAACTAGAGCACCAGGAATCTCTGAAAATATAGTGAATGAAATTAAAAAACAACTCCATGAGGCCATAGAGGAAATCAAATTAGAAGTACTCTCCCAGGTAAAGACAGAAGTAACAACCTTAGTAAAGGAGCTGCTGAGCACAGCCAAAGCAGAAATAGAGAAAAAAGCACAGGAACATGGGAAAGTGATTGAAACCTTGAATGAACAATGTAGAAAACAAGCAGAATTCATGAAGCAAACTGAAAGAGACATCCAAGAAACAAGAAATTCAATCCAAAGCATGCAAAACCGTTTAAATGAAGCTGAGGATAGGATCTCGGACCTTGAGGACAGGGTTGAAATTAGTGATCATGAAAGGATAGAACTTTTAAAAATAACAAAGCAACATGAAATGACAATCCAGAAGCTTCAAGATGATACCAAGAGCAACAATATAAGATTAATAGGCATCAGTGAAGATGCTGGAGTCAATACAAATGACATATGTAAAATATTCACAGAAATAATAGGAGAAAACTTTCCAAACATGGGGGAAAATTCTGATATGCAGATAAGTGAGGCATATAGAACACCAAACAGTCACAACCAACATAAATCTACACCCAGACACATAATCGTTAAAATCTCAGACATACAACATAAAAACAGAATACTAAAAGCTGTTAGAGAAAAAACACAAGTCACCTATCAAGGAAAGCCCATTAGAATCACAGCAGACTTTTCAGCACAAACCCTCAAGTCAAGACGCGATTGGAATGAGATATTTCGAGCCCTGAAAGAAAACAACTTCCAACCCAGACTAATGTACCCAGTATAACTTTCATTCAAATTTAACAGAGAAATAAGATACTGCCATGACAAAGAACAACTGAAGAAATTTACGTCCACGAAACCAACCCTAGAAAGAGTGCTGAAAGACATACTAGACAGAGATAAAAATGACCACAACCCCAGAACAGCAGAAAGAAACCACCAGATAGGACAAGTAATTAAGGGGGAAAAGCAGAAAGCAAACTATTGGAACATAACATGACAAACTTGAGCCAGTATATATCAGTGATATCCATAAATGTAAATGGCCTCAATTCACCTATCAAAACAAATAGGTTGGCAGAATGGATCAAGAAACATGATCCCACAATATGCTGTATACAAGATACACATATGACCCAAACAGAAACTCATAGATTAAAAGTCAAAGGATGGAAAACAGTATTCCATGCAACAGGAACCCAAAAAAAAGCAGGGGTAACTATTCTATTTGTAGACAATGTGAACTTCAAACCTAAAATGATTAAAAGACACAAAGAAGGTCACTACATATTTGTAAGTGGAAAAATTCAAGAGGAAGAACTAACAATTATAAATATATATGCACCAAATACAGGAGCACCCAACAATATAACACAGATACTAAAGGATATGAAGAACCAAATACACCAGAACACAATTATTACAGGGACCTTAATAACCCATTGTCACAAAGAGATAGATCAACTAGACAAAAAGTCAGCAAAGAAGTAATAGAACGGAATCATACCTGTGAGCAACTGGTCCTAGTAGATGTTTACAGAGTGTTCTACCCAACCACAACAGAATACACATTCTTCTTAGCTGCACACAGAACATTCTCCAAAATAGACCATATATTATCCCATAAAACATTCCTAAGTAAGTGCAAGGGTGTTGAAATTATCCCATGCATACCATCTGACCATAGTGCACTGAAATTGGAAATTAATGGCAAAAGAAATTGCAAACCTTGCATGCATACATGGAAATTAAACAACAACCTTTTGAAAAACCAGTGGGCTAGAGATGAAATTAAGGAAGAAATAGAGCAATACCTACAATTTAATGAAAATACAGAAACAACCTATTGCAATCTGTGGGATGCAATGAAAGCAGTCTTAAAAGGGAAATATATAGCAATAAATAGTCATATCAAGAAAATAGAATGAACACAAATAAACAACCTAATGCTCCATCTCAAGTTACTAGAAAAAAAAGAGTAGGGCCAGGGATTTAGCTCAGTGGCTTAAGCACCTGCCTGGCAAGCGCAAGGTCATGAGTTCGATCCCCAGTACTAAAAAAAAAAA
>PVJX010025126.1:0-27284 GCA_004027295.1 Dolichotis patagonum | reverse complement strand
CACTCATTCAGTGAGAAGCAAATATTAAATTTAGATCTTTTCCCAGGGTAGTGACAGGTGTTAGACAAAGCAATAACAGCCAACTTCAGCCTCTGCCCAGCAAGCAATCATTAAGGAAATCAATCAATCTTATCAGTGTACTTTGCTGCTCAACTATGATGTTTGGCTTATTAGGTATGTTAAGTAAATTTTCCTAGTATAATATTTTCCAATATGATAAGCTTATCAGTATCCTATTGATAAGTATATCAATAACCCTATTGCAGTTCTAGAAGCATCTGGTAATAATAAAGATAATATATATGAATGTACAATAATGCATATATATATATGTATGTATGTGTTCATATGTACAGTAGATCTTTGTGCTCAGTATTACTTTCTGTAATTTCAGTTACCCAAAAGCAGCAGCAATCTAAAAATAGTAAATGGAAAATTCCAGAAATTAAAAAAGTTTTAAAGTTTTGACCTGTATGTCACACAGAGTAGAATGATGAAATCATGCACAATCCTGCTCTATCCTGCCCTGGAAATGAGTCATTTCCAGTGTATTTTGTCCAGTGTATCTGCATCATATATGCCACTCTCCTATTCGTCACTTAGTAACTTTCCTGGTTATCAGGTTGACTTTTGCAATAACGGCTGTACTTTTGTTCAAGTAACCCTTATTTTGGCTAATCATGACCTGAAATCCCAAGAATATTGACTCAAAGGAGACAGCAGAGCACAGAAAATGGAAGGACAGTTAAATCTGGTATCATCTGGCAATTCTTCTGGGGACATAGAAGAATTATCCATGGTTCTAGGCATCCTTGGATGTTTGTGGAGCATATTCCTCATTGTATATATATAACTTTTGTTTAATATTATTGAGTATTTCCTTTACATCTATGCTGTTACTACACTACTTTTACAGAGTTAATGTGTAAATGAAATGTAAATTTTAAGAGGATCTAAGGAATCTTTAAAAAAGTTGTTGAATAAAAGGAATTAAGATATGTATATATACCAGTTCCCTACAGGGGATTAATTATTATTTATTATACACATGTACTATTAATTTTTTAAAAGTAAAGGGGTTTTTTAAAGATTTTTCCAAGTGCTACTTCAAATGATTAAATCCAATAATAGTAATACAGAAATCTTAAAACATCCAGGACATCCCATTCTCTTTCTTGTAACCATGAAAATGGTACTTATTTTCAGAATGAAGATTTTTCTGTCATATAGATCACAGAGAGAGAGAGAGAGAGAGAGAGAGAAAGAGATGCCTATTTTGTTATCCATTTAATTATTTTTTATAACTAAAAAATTATTAAATTCTATAACCCTATTTTAAAATTTAGAGCTCTGTTACCACCCAGCTCATGGTGCCCATAAAATACTAATTCTTATGGACTTGGTTGTTCAGGGATCTGATTTTGGCAGAGACACTAAAAGGTTCTAATACTTACACCAAAGCCTGATAACCCTCCTGCCTAAAACCAGCCACTAACAACCCACCTGCTCCTGGCGTAGAGATCAATTTCTGGGCAACACTCAAAAGATTTCATGTTCCTCAAATTGCCATCTCTTCTTAAAGAATAGACATATTCAGTATGTTATTCCCTTTCCTTCCACCCTAGTCAATGACTTTATTTTAAAAATAAAAGGAGAAAAGAACCTAAGGACAGGTAATTTTCCAGACGCCACTTTTGTCGCTGTAAGAGACAGTGCAGCCAGAACACCGCAGTGTCCAGCGGATCGTGAGAGAGCCCGCGGCATGACACCCTCATCCCCATCATTACCCACAGCTTATAAAGGCAGATAAAGTTGCCTGCAATTTGAGATTAAAAATGTGAATGTTACACACTGCACTGCATTAAAAATGCACAAAGCCAGTGGGCTATCGCTTGGCATCGTGGAATATGTCTGAGATTGAGTGGAAGGCAAGAGAAACCTACCAATTGGTGCATCTGTAAATGTTCACATTGAAAGAGGTTTTAGAGACTAAAGTGTTAAGATTACCCCCACCATTGTCCTTAGAAAGGTAATGGAATGCAAAGAGGGGATTCTAAACTTTAAATTATAAGCTATGAATTTGGCCCTGGGTTCCATTATGTGACAGACAAATCATGTACCCCTCTAAGTTTCAATCTCTCCTTTATAGAAATGAGACAATGAAACCTAAATTTCACTATGCTGTGAGGTCTACTGATATGTAGTTATATTGTTTTGGCACAGTGACTGGTAATAGCTGTCATTATCAATTCTAGCGCTGAGATGTGGGTGTTGTAATAGGATTTCTCCTTTGCAGTTTTTCTTTACCCCTCCTTCCTCATTCCCTTATTCCCCTTCTCAATCCTGAAGAGAAGCCTGCCTACATGGTTCAGATGTCAATTATTAAGTGTTTCTTAAGGTCCACAAAATCAAGAACACATGATAATTATTCTAATACCCTTCCTTAGACTTTAGTTCCATGGTAAAATAGCTCTTAGTGAGTTTTCAACTAACACAAAGGGTATGAATGAACTTGCTGTGGGAAAATAATTATGTTTGTCTGAAACAAAATACAAGAGTTGGCCCAGAGGTGTCATTGCAATGTACCTTTCACAAGAAAGGGAGAAAGAGAGAGAGAGAGAGAGAGAGAGAGAGAGAGAGAGATACTAATATATGCCTTTAATCCCAACACTCTGGGCAAGTGAAACAGGAGAATAGCAAGTTTGAGCCCAGCTCAGACTATTTAGTGACTTAGCAAAAACTTGTTTCAAAATTTAAAGAAAAGAGGGGTTGGTAGGGAGATGGGGGAAATAGCCCAAAGGCTGGGGGCTCAATTGCAGCCGAAACATGAAACACACACAGCACACCATAAAGGACAGCACAACAGAAGACCCACTCAACCTGCATCTCCGTCTACCTCCTTTTCCTTCTCATGGAAGTCCTTTGTGCTCCCCAGTCCCCCAACATGGAGAGAGTTTGAGGCAGCAGCCCCCCTACAATGTTAAGACTGTTGGACCTTGAATAAAATGATTCTTAGCGAATCATTGGTCTTCCAGTGTGGGGCAGCCAAGCCTTTAACTCAGCGGTAGTAGTTTACTAAATTCACATTTTTACTGACAGAGAATGCATTATTGCTTCCAGAGTTCCTTTCCTACACAAAAATTCACGTTAGCAGCAGCTCATCTTTCCTTACTACTTGCTACGTGAGAAGCTCTGAAGTAGTCATCCTCCGTTTCACCGCTGTAGCAACAGAATGATGTGGGTATTCTTACTATCAATCACGATTTAGAGATAAAGATAAATTGTGGAAGGATTCTGTCACCAACTAGCATGGATCTCTTGCTGTCAGAGAAATAGAAATCAAAATTGAGGCACAGCTTTATAGAAAAGGGAAGCTTTAATCTGAAAGTCAGAGGTCAGGGAAGGACTCCAGCTAGGCAGTGAGACAGGACACACTCTGGTGTAAGGGTTCAGACTGGCACATCCAAAAGGAGGGAGAACAGCTTTTCAGGATCAGGTGGGCTAGGATTCGGTGGTTGACCATTATGTTACAGGCAGCTGAGTTAGATATATTACAGGCAGTCAGACAGGGCTGGGCCCTTGAAAGAGCCAGGGCAGAACACCAGATATTTTGTAACTTTGGAGGAGACATATATCTCCTGCTATGGGCCAGATCTCAAGACAAAAGACAAAAACAAATGCAATCACACCCGAAGTATAAACATCAGGGATGATACTCTAAATAGGTATGGATCACCTTGAGGAAGCCAGGAGTCACCATCCCAAACCCCTACAGAAAGAGTCACTGCTTACTACATGACTCACTTCCCTATTTGTCCCTGATTTGGTCAGCCTTACCTGAACAAGTAATCTTATTGATCAACCATTGTTATGTCCCACCTCATGCCCATCTGCCTTGTGTGTTCCCATGTTTTCCCCATCTTGGTCCCCTCTCAGCTTGTGGCTTTATTTTATAAAAGTACCTAGAAAAGACAGAGTTGTTGGCAACCTGCTCGGGACCCCTTCTGTCTGTCTCTCAGACAGGATCTTGGTTTCTCTCAATAAATATATTCCTCCACTGTTCCTAAAATTCATTCTTTGATTTTAGAGAACACGAAATCACACAGGACATCTAGTAGGTTGGGAGTTTCATTCCCCTATGTCAGTTACCTCACTCCTGGCATCACAGATCGGGAATCCTCGTGGTTGAAGGACAGTTACAGTTGTGTGGGCTGGAAATAGCCCAGGTTCTCCCATACCACATGAAAAGAGTTGCTGTGTGTGCACCTTATAGCATGCCATAAACAACTACATTTACTGAAGATCACGTGATGGCAGCAGAAACAGGGAGAAGGGCGAAAGGAAAAAGAAGACAAAAAAGGGCCTGGATAACTCAGGCTTTTAGGGTTGGATGTGACTGATCCAAGGCATCTCCCATCCTCTCTCTGGTGGCAGCAATCTGTGTGCCCTCCTAAGTGTAATGCTGGATAACCATGAGGGTGGTATTTGATTTGTGGTTGACCACAGAGAAGGCAGTGACTCATACAACTTGCCTATCTTAATGTTATGGAACCATAGATAACCATTAGGGTGGTGTGGTGTTTCCAGCTGAACAAAGGGAAGAGAGTGACACAGCTCCTCTGTTGCTAACGGTACTATTCCACCTGAGAGCCCTGATCCCTGAAAATCTTTGAAGGCGGTTGAGGAGGGAAGTTCTTTCTTGTCTAGCTGCTTTTTCCTGGATAAGGGTGTTGGTCTAACCTACCCAGTGACCAAGGAACGCTCACCTGATTGTTCTAGGACTTCAAGGGTGCTCAGGGATTTCTTCCAAGATTTCTTGATGAACTGTGGATGTGGAAGCAAGATCTGAGCTTGAATTATGATCACTACCAGTCGTTTGACGATCTTAGAGCTATTGACAAAAGAAATGTATTCTTTTAGGAACAAACAGTCCCTTGATTTCAGCTGTTCAGAGAGAATGGCCTCTTTTTGGGGTTCTCTCAAGCATGTGGG
Source organism: Dolichotis patagonum (assembly GCA_004027295.1). Lineage (NCBI taxonomy): Eukaryota > Metazoa > Chordata > Mammalia > Rodentia > Caviidae > Dolichotis > Dolichotis patagonum. The sequence goes on along the minus strand of PVJX010025126.1, from coordinate 22,292 downwards.
GCTCCACTTTTCCTGGACTCCTGCTTACAGGGTTAGGACTGTGCTGTAGACTTATGGGTAGCTGAGCATCCCTACAAACCTCTCATCTTGGTATCCCCAAACTTAAAGGGGGCTGAGATCATGTTAATCCAGGGCTAGTCAGCTCTGTGGAGCCAGCTCCTGCACAGATTCCTTAAATCATCAACACCTCCTCATGTGCAGTTGAGAAAAAATTTGACTCAATATTCACAGCAAAGAATGCAAAATGAAGGTCAAACTTTGTTCTGTTTATAGCTACCTACTGGACTTGTGTCAGTTCCAGTAAGAAGCAATGGTTCACAGCAAAAATGGCTTTTATGTGCCAGAAGAAAACACAATTCATGCTTTCTACAAGCCCTGAGTCCAGCCTGTCCTCTATTCTTGGGGTGGTTCTTGATGATGTCATGTTTGGGTCACATACTAGCAGCTGTCAGATGGCACTTAGTGTCTCATTCCTGACACTGCAGACTCATTTATAAGAAAACCACTGAGACACCTGACAGTCACTAAAACTCTACTTTACAACTAAATTTTAAAAAAGCTTGGGGACATAGCTCAGCATAAAGGTTCTAAAAAAGTTCAATTCCTAATACCAAAATAATTAATAAGTTAATTAATTAATTGAAACTTAGTGTGGTATGATGTTTCTGAATTTGAAAGCTGAAAGAGAATTGATATTTCCTTGTCCAGTTGATGTTGCACACCGTCATCAGGCAGGTAGGTATGTTGATCCAAAATGACTTTGCTGTGACTAATCACAGCTGGAAGAAATAGCTGAATATAAATTAAATTAATAATCATAAGAAATATAACTGCAAAATATTTAGGTTAAGTAATTATATTCTAATAAAAATATGGATTATTTTCAGCATGATATATGAGTTTGAATAAAGAATGGACTTACTTTGAATTTCAATTTTTAAGCTTATGATTCACAGAATTGCAATTTACTGACTGCATTTCCAAGTGCAAATTACTAGTTCATAAAAAAATCTATTTCATAAATGATACTGTTGGATAATACATATTTAATACTGATTTTAATTATATATTTATAGTACTATGGTAGCCTAGTTACTACAAATGTGGTAGGTGTATTTTATAAAGCCACTCTTATTATACCTTTCTATGAATTTTTCTGATACATGAAAATTAGTTGCAATCAGGAAAGTTTTCTTGCATTGAAGTTTTCCATTTTAAAATATCTGTTTTGGTTTCCTACAGCTCTGATTGGTTTTTGGGAACTTCTTCACAAAGAAGTTTCTTGCATGGGAAGTTTCCTGGGCTGGTAAAAAGAGGATGATCCCGGAGGCAATAACAAGAATGTAGGAAAAACTACTGAACCTGGGAGCTAGGAAAGCCCTGCAGCACTATCCTGACCTGGGGAAAGAGGCCGACCCTTTATGCTCAGTCACTATGCAGGGTCCATGGACATGAGTGAGGGTGTGAATAACAGCCAAAGGTACGTACTCCAAAGGAGGACATGGTGGCTGCTGCTCAGAGTCCCAGTGACATGTGGCCCTCAGTTTTCATCTTGTGAAGGTCACTTTGACTGATGTATTAGCGTTGGAAATCACATATTCCCATGTGGTCTACATCCATGCCAGATTAATGTAGCAGTGTCAGTGACTGACCTTTTTATGGGGTGAATTTTTTCCTCCTGTGAAGTTTCTATGTGGAAGCCTTCCACCCCATGAAACTGGATTGGCTAAATGTGCATGAAGAAGTGATTAAGGTTAAAAGAGCTCATAAGAATTCTATTATTCAACTATACCATTGCTGAGACATATAAACCTGAGAACCACTACTTAAAGGAGGGTACTGCAACTGGTATGGCTCTTGACATTCCCAGGGAGAAGGATCACGAAAAGATGGGAAAATAAGGATTTAAAAAAAAAAAGAAAACTGAGATCAGGTAGAACCCTCTCTCCTGATGGGAGGAAAAGAACTGCTCAACCACTGTAGTACATTTATGTATACATTTAGTTACTTAATGTCATGTGACACCCCATTACCTAGTAATCCACATGCATGGCAATTTAAGGGCTTGATGCCTTGGGGCCTGGAGTTACTTGTTTCTGTGGTTCATCCCTGATGGTCTTTGTTTTTGGGCTGGCTTGTCTCATTGGTCAAATTTCAGCTTCAGCCACTCCCACAAGAAGGAGAGGTTTAAATTGGCTCATGGTTTCAGGGGATTCAGTCCATGGTCAGGTGACTCCAATTCAGAAGCATCGTTGTGGGAAATTATGGTGGAATAAATATACTTCGTTCATGGTAGACAGGAAGCAGAACAGAGAATAGCACCAAAGAGGAAAGGGCTAGGACCAAATATAGACCTCAAATCACCCTCCAAAGCCACCCTAACACACCCAGTGGTGTGGTTCACTAATCTTCTGTGGGAATTCCATGGCAATCATATTGATACAATCAAGTCTCATGGTTATAGCAGTGGACCAATAACCTGGTAGAACTAGCGTCCTTATGAAAGAAAAAGGGAAATCTCAGACTTCTCTTTCTGCTACATGACGAAATAGCAAGATGGCAGAATTTGTAAGAGAGCCTGTACCAGAAGCCAAACCCTGCTGCAAGTTTGATCTTACAACATCTTAGCTCGCAGCATTCTGAGAAAGTACACCTTGGCTTTTCAACCCCTAGTCTGTGGTATTTCGCTATGGCAGCCTGAAAAAATTAAGACATCCTTTCTCTCTAATTTGCAAGGGTTCTGATTACATGTCTTTGATGTTGGAATTGGAAGCAATATAAAAAGAACATCAAGAGCTTGGAATTTAGGGTGGAACCACCAGCTACCCAACTGCAAATAAAACCCCATCACTTGCTGGAAGTAAGTGATGCATGGACTTGTCCTGGAACAACCTATACTATGGTTTCACAGAGGTTGGTGGGATTTATCAGTGATTGGAGAAACAAGGAGTAACAGTAAAAATGGTGCAATCAGATTGCTACTGCTAAAGAAAGAAGATCAAAAGCTGAGATTTATTAATGGGCATCAAAGATAAACTTGCAGCTCAAAAGATTCCCTTGATAGTGAATAAAGGAAGGGGTCATCCTCTTCAGTAATAAGTCAGAAACACTTAGGACCAAGACTAGGATTAATCTTAAGAAGAGCTGACCCCAGAAAGTATTTTAATTCTCTCTCTCTCTCCCTCTCTGTCTCTACTCTGCTCTCAGACTGAGGTACATTCCTAGCATTGTTTGTAATATTTTAAAATTTTATTTTGATAATGGGTCTCACTAAGTTGCTCAGTTGCCCAAGATGGACCAAAATCACTCTCCTTTTGTCTCAGACTCCCAGAGTTCTCACAGAGTGAGCACAGCTTACATACCCTGGGCATACACAGTTCACAGTGGGATTTGAGCTCCTATGAGAATCTGATGTCCAGTGCTCTGATGGGGTAGAGTTGAGGGAGTAATAGGAAATGGGTAGAAACAGAGAATAGGACTGTGCAGTCCTGTTCCTAACAAATCACTGACCCATGTTGTGACCTAGGGAGCCCTGATGTAGAAGATTTGTACAGTTAACTGGGGTTGCAGACAGGATGACCTGGCCTTATTGTTTAGGAGCTCATGATGTCTAGAAGGATACAGACCTATAACTAAGTAGCAAATGCTGCTAGCATGAGCTGAAATCCTGACCAGAATAAAGTAGGAATTGACAGACGAGTGGAGAAAAGGAGAAGTTAAAATCAATATTTAGGAGTTAGATTATCTAGATATTTTATAAAAATTCTGTTCTAGACTTCAAGGTTTCCCTTAGAGAGGCCCTATCATTACACATCTGGGTGAAACATTCCAGTCATTTGTTTTCTGCATTAGTGACTGCTTTCTCTTCGGACCAGACCAAAATATTTCATCCAATGATCATTATCAATCTAGTTGCCTGGGTTCTTCTCTTTGAGGAGTGCCTTGTAAAATCCCACAGGTAAACTGTCATGAAAAAAACAAAAATATCAACAAAAATAAAGCAGTAACTTGAAAAATCTCTCTTTTCTTTTTCTAGACTAGAGATACCTTACCAAAAAAAAGAAATTATTAGTATATACACTCTTAAACTATGTTACACTAGGGAAATATCAAAAGAATTACTAGAAAAGTGAACGCAAAAGCTATCAGAAATATAGGGAGAAATGACTTATGCATTTGGCCAATTGTTAAGAGTCTAGTTAGGAGACACACAGCTGAGCACGCGTAATTTAATAATTGACATGGTTCCCTGGTTCCACTCCCACGAAGAGTTGTAGTTGGGGATGGAGCTAATTGCAGGAGTAGTGTGTGAGTTCAGAGCCTTGCGAGCTCTTTGGAGTCCCATAGTCTGACCTCTGAGTTTTTCATCCTGGCTCAGCGAATGCTCCCTGCTTCTGTACTTGCAGGGTAGTGGCCCTTCCTCTCCTATTTCAGTTCCCCCTCAGGAGAGGCACAGTGGGCAGAAACTCCGCCTGCTAAAAAGTTTTATGCTTCAGATGGCGTTTGGCCCCAGCACACTTGGACTTCTGAGTTGCTCCGATTGCATTTGTTTATTGCTTCGGGGAGAAAAACTGCTGTACTCAGCTGCTTCCTCCTATCAGCAAGATCTTATCATCTTCACCTCTCTGCTCCTCTGAACATGTCATCAATAGTTCACATCCTTTCCAGATTGCTTCATAAACTATGCTAGGTTTTATAAGAAAGGCTATTCAATTCATGTCCAGAACAAATGATGGTTTGTACCCTTCACAAGGCATTTGCACTTCTGCAGACATCTTTTCTATGTACAGATGAATGGCACACACAGCCCCACTCTCCTGTCACTTTAGGGACTGCGCGGGTGCCCCCTGGCGTCCTTTCCTGTTGCTACTCATTAGCTCTGAGACACTGATTGTTCCTAGACTGAGCTGTCGTCAGTGGAGGGTAGTAAGAGAATCCTTCAAGCCGAACAGGATCAGTTCTGCATCTAATCTGCGCTACACATAGTGTGGCATGAATTATTATTACACATTGAAGAAAAACTTGAAAAGGAGTTCAACAGTTTACAGAATTTCACACGTGAAAAAATTGATACTCAGAAAGCATAAGAGAATGACAAATAAATAGTAAATGAGTTGCTTTATTTTACCCAGAGTGAATACTCATTTGAATCTTTCGTGAGCAGACATCTATTGAACATTTTCAGTGCACTGTGTACGTTGCTGATTACTGTTAGACTGATATGTATAAACACTCGAGGCTCAGTATCCTTAGAGAAATCACAATCCCTGCCTTGATTCAGACTTTTAGATTACAGTGCGAGGAGAGAGAGAAGAGATGTAGAGAAAGATGAAAAGCGAGGCTGGAATTGTCTTCTGAGGAACTAGATAGAGTAAACAGTGGATGAGGAGAATTTGAAATGGAAAGGCCAGGAGATTGTAGCCTCAGGGGAGCTAAAGAGTTGTAAAGAAAGTAAAGGAGAGAGATTTGTAGGGTGAAATGTTACCGAGTGAAATATGACATCCGAAATTTTCTTGGGACAAGTGAACAGAAGAATGTTGCTAGAAACTTAAGAATTTTTAAATACATGTCACTGTCATGTTAAGGTGGCTCTAGAATGGTGGATTTCAGAGGTATAAAATGGGGCTCTTTGCATGCTTGTAAGGAGTATTGAGTGAATGCTGAGAAGTGTAAAATTGATGCTAGTGAGACAAGGGAGAAGGGGGAGGGACAGTTCCAATACAGTGATGCCATTATCACTGTACGGATAACCAATCAGAAAAGTGCTATTTTGAGCCAATCAGAACTTTGCTGCTTTTTAAATCTTTCATTTGAATCTGCTGTTGTTCACAGGGCCAATCAGAAGTTTGTTCTCTTCAATCCCTCATTTGCATACAAGCGCAACCAATCAGAAAACACTACTGCAGAACCTTTATTTACATATGACAGGAAGCCAAGTGAGTTTTTGTTAGAAGAATTTACACAGGGCCTGAGGCAAAGTGTTTGGAAGAATGTCTTTCCCAATGCCTTATTTACATAAAAGACTAGTAACTAGGGAATTCTCAATATACAACACCTCTTTCCCTTATTCCCAGGGGTGCCATGAACCTTTCCACTTGCCTGCTTTCGTTATGTAGAGCATTTCATTCTTCCTTTGATAAATTTGTACTTTTGCTACATTTTCTGTATGACTTCACCACTTACTTGTTTAGGACACCAAAGAAGTCTATGAGACACTTTGCGCAGTAATGTCATTAGACAAAATGATGAGGAATAAGGTCTTCGTGGACATGGAACCAGAAACAGCCCAGTTCAAGCCTTCCTAGAAGAATGAATCTTCCTCCTACAACTCAAATAAAAGGAGACTGTTGCAAATCTCAGCCTAGTGTGGGCAAAATAAAGGAAAAGTTACCTCCTGAAATATTTAAAGAAAAAGACTGAAAGAACAAAAGAGAAATCTGCTAGAAGAGAATTATTTTGTCTACGAGAATGGGAAGCAAATGGATAAAAACCATAGACTTTTTTTATGATAACAAAGGTATAGTTATGTGGTTTATTTTTTCTCAGAGTGACCTGTATTCAAGTAGATGTTTTTCAAGAGTTTTGGCAGAGGAGTAACAGAAAAGGTAGACTGAGAAGACAGTACAAGAGGTGGGTGATATATCAGTCAGTACACCATCACAATTTCTTAGAGATCACTGAGAAAACTAGCTGAGCTGTATTCAAGCTGTGACTGACCTTTTGAGGGTAAGTTTTCATGCCACGAGTAAGAAATCTCATGAAAACATGTTATTTAAAGTGTAAATCTGATATGTGGTCAGACTATTGTACACTTAATTGCTCCTGTAACTTAAGCAGAAGAGAAGTGGAAATGAAGGAACTTGACTGAGGAAAAACTTTAGTACAAAAATGTCTGACTACTGAAAAGTTGCCGCATAGTTTGCCTTTTGGGTGAAAGGTGAAAATAAGGGATCACAGTGTCTTTCTGGCTGTAGATCTGAGTGTTTCAGTGGGTGAGAAAGCTCAGGCTGAGCCCATTAAAGTGAGCAGAAAATCTGGTGGCCAGCAGAATGTTGAATAGATGAGATCAAAGCAATGCCCAGGGCTCCAGGTGGGGCTTCCACCAAGCTTTCAGCTTCTCATATGATTTAGCCTCTTGGCCTGAGAAGTTATGTGTCCGACGATAGATAATGACAACCTACACTGCTGTTCACTTCCCATCCCACCTCCCAATGTGGTTACAATATGTAGAATGTGTTCGTCTTCTTTTAAAAAAAGATTTATTGATTTTTATTTTTAGTATATGTTTGCATATATAATATTTGCATTTATTTTAGGGAGTAGATCCATGTACCTAACCCATCTTAATCCTTTTTTCCCCTTCTCCTCTCTCCTCTTGTCCTTACATCTCTAGTTCTCATTTCCATTTGCAAAAAATCTATCTCTGTTTCCTACTGTCTGTCTTAAAAACTGCATATTCTTTAGCAACTCCAAGATTTCTAATGATTGCTCATCTCTGAATTTTTCATGCTGCTTAGATTTTCTTCACCATTCTGTTGCTAGCTTAAGTAGACAAGTACTTTTGAATGAAGGTGCAAAAATATAGAATTCAAGACTATTCCAGTTATTTCTGTTTCTTTTTCTCAATTCTAACATCTAGTTCTCAATCAATCCACATAAATTAGTTTCTTAATTAGTGTTACAGTGAATTTACCTGACTTACATATTAAACATAAGACTCATAATAAAAAAATTTTATTTATGTTTTATCACCCATGTTTTCCCTAGAAAACTCAACACTAAAATAGATTAACAACTAAATGCCTACTATTTAGTAAACCAAAAGATTAAAGTTGAGTACTTTTAGTGCACTTTTATATTTCCTCAAATTGCTACCCTTTTTTTATTACATTATCTCTAAAAGTTGTTCTCTAGATAAATAAATTAAAAATGAATATATCTTGTTATTGGAAGGTCTATCAGTCAGCTTTCTCATCAATGAGATACAATATGTAATGCCCACCAATTAATGTTTGCTTAAATTTGAAGAGATTGCAGTCTGTAGTCAGCTGGTTCCAAGGCAGGAGCATCATGGCTGAAGCATGTGGGGGAGTAAAGCTACTCAGTTCATGGCGGCTGGGAGGTAGTGCAGGGAACAGACCAGAGAGAAAGGGGGCAGGGACTAAGTATAAAATCTAAGGTCAGGAATCCATGACTCACAAAGACACACCCAGCAGTGTGACCTACCAATTCCCAGAGAAGATCCTAAAGCCAAGGAATTTGAAACACTATCTTCACTCCCAGAGAAGGGAATATACCAATTTGTCAATCAATAATCACATTTTTAAAAATTATATTTTAAAGAGAATAAAACCAAACAAAATAAAACAGTAAAACCAATCTAAACAAAAACAGTTAAAGTGATACAGGACTTCAAAACGAGATAATAGGGAATTAGCAATGGCTACCATAATGCCTCTTGTTATCTTCAAAATTGCTGCCCATACCATCAAGCACAATAAAATCAAACAAAGCAGACCAGAATAAAACCAATCAAAACAGAACATTGAAGAAAACAGAACAATAAAATGGACCAAAACAAACCAGTGAGAACCATATTGGATTTCAAAACCAAGACACAAAGAAACCTTCCATAGTTGCTATATTGTGTATTATTATCCTCTAAATAGATGCTCAGACTACCAGCTTTAGACCTGCAAAGTCAATCAAACAATACAAGAATTAAGTTCTTTTTATTCCTCAGTTGCTATCAACTCAATCTCTGTTCCTCCAAATCAACTGTTTGTTAGGTTGTTACCTGCTTACCTGGGTTGAGGGTGGCGGTTCCTGTCTCTCAGTCTGTGTGCTATGTGGCTCATGGGAAGGGCAAACGGGCTTCTTGTTTCTCCTCTAGGGTCCTCACATGGCCACCACCAGCTCACAGAAAGGGCAAATTAGCTCCAACACTGTTTTGTTTTTATTACAATTTCATTTCTAAAGTATTCAAGTTCTGAGGATAAAATATATGCTCATTTTGCCACAAGCCACGAAAGAGTTCAGAATTTCTAATAAGTGGTTCTTAAAAAATTCTGTGTGACATTTTGCTTTACAATTTTGGGAGCTTGGAAAGAGAACTGTATTTAAGCATATGGTAATGGAAGAGAACAGAGTTGGATGGACTGAAGAGGAATGTGTGCTACTTCAAATTTTTACTTGAAAAATTTATATTTATTCCAAGGAATTAAAAATAGATGCATCAGATTCCTCTGTTAAAGAAACATCCTATTATCATTTTGCTGCTTTGTTGTCATTGTTGTTGTTCTCAAAATCCTTAGAAATATTTCACTTTGTTCTGAAGCAGAAAAGTCAGAGTACACTGAATTCTCATGAATCAATAACTTTAAATCAATCAAGAAATAGCTTTTTATTTTAAAGAAATAAAAATGTTTATGATGGAAAGAGTACCTTGTATTACAAATTAAAATGCATGGCATGTTGTTTTAAAACTCAGCTTTTGGAAAAGTTTTTAATGGCGAAGACTATTGTACTCCAAAAAAAAAAATTGTCTTTCCAAAGTATAGTTTTTTAAAAAATAGTTTAGGAAAGAAAAAAAAGAGTCACTCATGTGAGTAGGCACAATGACATATTAGAGGGAGGGAAACTGTTCAGTCAGAGAAGGGGTAGGGATGAATAAAGGCTGAAACTTATTGCCCAGTGGGTCACAAAGGAAAGGAAACCATAGACATGTTCAGAAATACAAATGGGAATGCTACTGATTTTTGCATGTGATTCTCTATCCTGCTACATTGCTGAACTTGGTTATTAATTCTGGGGCTCTTCTGGTGAAATTGATTGGGTCTTAGAGGAACGTGTCATTTGCAGATAAGGATAATGTGACGTCTTCCTTTCCTATACATAGCACTTTTATTTGCTTCTCTTATCTGATTGCTCTGGCCAATGCTTTTAGTACTATATTGGACAGGAGTGGAACATCCTTTTTGTTTTGTGCTTGAGTGTAGAAAAAAAATTTCAAGTTATCCCCAATAGTTGGCAGTTTTGTCATGAATTTATTTTTATCAGATTGAGATAAGATCCTTATATGCACATTTTATTAGGTTAATATTTTATCATTACTGGATACTGGATTTTGTCAATCTTTTTCTGAATCTCAGATAATTGTGAATTTTTCCTTGCTTCTGTTTATGTGGTGTATTAAATGTGTTGCTTTGCATTTGTCGAGCTATCCTCAGACACACAGCTTAAAGGCTGCATGGTTGCACTCATATGAAAAACTTCAAATATAAATAAAGAGTGAAATAAAAGATAGATAATAGCAAGCAAAGAGAGAACTGTTGTTCAAATGGGAAGGATACCCAGAGACATAGACAGGTGCGTAGAGGGTAGGAAAAAGGGATAAAAAAAAAAAAAGACAGGACATGCTATGGCCAAGCACCAACTTCTCACCAAGAATGTAAACATTATATACTGCAAACACAGACTGATACAAAATAAAAACTAAAAAAAAAAAACCCATGATATTAGTTACAAAAGGCATGATAAAATATTTAATCAAATATTTCATCTAATACATAACTGGAAGGAGAAAAGAAGAAAGTGGTATCCATGAATTTATTAAGTTTTGATTGAAAGTGTGGCACAGGAACATAAGAGATAAACAGGGTCACCAGGTAATATAAAAGAGGAAAGAGAACATTTGAATCTCTGATAAATAAATAATGTATAGTTTCTCCTGTATGGATGTCTCATGTCACAACTGATTCTTCCTTATGCTAAAAATTGTTTGTTCATTATTTGAAATTTGAAGTTAACTGAATTTTTACTTGCTAAAAGTGATGCCATCAATATAAATAAGACCTTATAAATTTTAGTTAATAATTGCATTTATTCCCTATGACATGCAATAGGCATCATGTACACTGCCTCCTATAAATGCTCAGTTCAAAGTCAGAAACTATTTTGTTGTTGTTGTTCCTTTGTTTTTTCCTTTTTAAAATTAATTAATTAATTTTGATGAGGAAAAACGGTAGCAGAGGTTGAATCAAAAGTCTTTGCACTGATCTACAACCCCTTTTAAATTTTGACACGGAATCTCACAGAGTCTCTACATTGCCTAGGCTAGTTTCAAACTTCACTTCCTCCTGCCTCAGCCTCCCAGAGTGCTGGAATTATAGCCATGTACCAACATACCTGGCTGTGACTAAGTTTTAAATGCCATATATTAAATTATGAAGTAGAGGTCTGGTGAGATTAATAAGCTGATACCACACAGCTCAACTAAAAAGAGACAGATGCTGAATTTGACTCCTTATCTGTGTGAGTCAACTATTAAGAAAGATACTGAGCTAAATGGTTATTAATTTTAAAATCATGAAAATATTACCCCTTGTAATTATATTTGTACATCTCCAAATTACAATTTGTAACATAAGAATCCATGAATACTTAGTGTTTAAGTTTTTATAGTTATATTTTTATTTTTTGCTGTATCATAATTGAACTCTCAGAGTTAATCTTTTCTCACTGAGCTACATTATAGCTCTTTTTTAAAAAAGTTTGAGACAGGTTTCCATTAAGTTGTTAAATTGCCCAGGCTAGGCTAAACTTGTAAACCTCTTGTCTCAGCCTCCAAGCATACTGGAATTATAGGAACACATCACTAAATCTGAAGTATAAGATCATTTTTGAGGGGGTTTTTTCCCCTACAGAATCAACAGAATTAATTATTATCCAATATATAGAGACAACAAACAAAATAGATATTGTTCTTCATAAATATACATGAAGTATAGGGAAAGCAATGTTTATATTTAACCACATTGTAAGAGAAATATCTGTGTTGTTGGATAAATCTGGATTATGGAATCTGTTTACTAAATTCTGATGGTATATTTTGAAATGCATTATGCAAATCAAGTAAAAATGTGAATTACATGAATTTATTAGCTGATAAATTTTTCCCATGATATTTATCGGTTGGATGCAAGGGCAGACTATGTGAAGTTTTACTCCAATAGAATCGGGATTTTAAAAGAACTAAGCATACTCCACTGAGCAAGAGAACCACAGCTACATAGCTCAGTCAAATGGCACTACTGGGCTATGGCATTTTTGGTGCAAATTAGAGCAAAAAACGTACTGATGTGAGGTGCACAGTTCTACACATATACACACATGCTCACACACACACACACACACACTCCTGCCAAACAGTGCCAGGCCATGAGCTTTGACAAGAGAAATACAAGTGGAATGTGAGTTCTCATCACCAAGCTCATTGGTGGAAGCCACCAAATGAGTGGATAGGTCAGACAGGACCAGGTCTAAAGCTCCTAGGAACTGCACTCTTCTCTCTCTGTTCTCAAGGGGAGAAAAGGTAAAAGTGACAAACAGATGAGAACTGAAAACTGCAGAGGAATTGCAGTGGCCAGAATGAGTCTAAAAGACACACACACACACACACACACACACACACGCATACACACACTGTGAATTGTCAGCAGTGAAAGCTGATTTTCGTATGGCAATTTTCAGGTGACTAGGGATACAGCACGGGCAGAAGGCAGCTTAGCAAAGCAAACGTTGCAATACTGGAAATGAGAGATAATGAGCTCATCGAGGAGTGGTCTAGTAGTGAGGATAGAAAGAAAAGCTTAACAGAACTGCATCGTGTATCTGCTCCTCTTTTCTCATGATTGCTTTTGCGCAATCCTCTTAACCCAGAGCTAAGTGGATTGCAAAATGATCTCTTGCTACTCAGTGGAACATTATCATCCAGAGGCACGGAGTACATGGTCTTCAGGCCTGCAGGTAAATGGGAGAACAAGAGAAGCGCATGTATGTGAACTCATAAAACAACTCAGAAAATGCCACCAATGATCTACGCCGTGATTTTAAAACTTGTGTTGGTCCAAAATGAAAGACAATTCCAAAATAAGTTGTGAGTGGAATTAGGATTCAAAAGTAAGATAAGTGTACTGTAAATGTCAAGTGACCTTTGATGTAGTTATATTATCAAATTAACAGTAGTAACGCAGGAAATCCATTAATGTAAAACAAAGCAATTGTTAGCTTTATCAGGAAGAGGAAACTTCTTAAAAGGTTTGCTTTTCTTTTTCCTCATTAAGCCCTTTTCTGTCTAATCCTTGTTTCTATTGCAAGAAAAAGCTGGAAAATGTATACTGATGCTCACAGATAGGTATCACATATCAAGGAAGTGTTGAACGAGCCAGTGGAGGGTAATTCTCTCAGTTCATGGGTAAAGTATTTTTCTGTCTCTTACAAACACACACCTAGAGAAAAAAGAGAGTGACTCATTCTTCCCCATAGCCTTTGAATGAGAAATTTGATAAAAGTAGACCTGAAACTGAAAATGATAATAAATCAAACCTGATTAATAACATATTGTTTTAGTCCCTTAATAGTCCATAATTGTCCTTTGTGAAGACTGAGTAGTTTTGGTAACACACAAATTTAAAATACAGTTTCCTGAAAAGAACCTCTTTCTCAAAAATGATGACAAAATGGTTTAAGAAAAAGGAAGCCTAGGGAGAATGTAGGATGTCTCATACATTGAGTTCGATACAGATTTGAAAATGTTCCTTGAATGGTATCTGTCCGTAAGGCCCGATGAGTCCAAGTTCTTATTTTTTCAGGCAATTCTCCAGCAAATTGGAAATGAAGAATCACTGATGGAAGAAGCCCTCAGCTGTGGAAACTAATTTAAAATCTCAATGGAGTTTTTGGTCCACTTTCATTGATAATTATGTCTCAAGCCAGTGAGCTACCCATGAAGAAATTAAGAATATATACCTTTCAGATCGAAGGACAAGTTACAAATCATTATTTTTCTTCCATAGTGAATGCTTAAATGATAAATAAAATACAAGAAACAAGTGATCACACAAAATGAGGCCAGGTGTGGCAAGCTGGATGCAGGGTACCTCTCTTTCCTTGGGAAGTGTAATCTATTCTAATGTAATTTTACAGGTATTCAGTGGTTGTTGCTGGTTGCATGAAATATTTGCTCTTACCAGAAGTCTAAAGGTAATTATCCTAAATTTAGCATCATTTTTGATAGCTTCAACATTTGGCAAAAAAGTGACATAAGCTCTCTAGGTGAATGCTCTGTGAATGCAAAGGAAATACACTTAAATTAGGCTGGGTAAGACAGGCAGGAAATTGTATTTAAGCCATAAAAGATGAGCAAGGGTTATGTAGATACAACTAAAGAGAGGAATCTAGAGATGGAGGAGGAAACCTGAGGGTACATTAGTGTCCTGCAGGAGCCATGAGTTGATGTGCTGCCTTCCCCCTCATCGCTCTGACGCAGAGCTCACCCATAGCACCCACACCCAGTCCCTACCACATGGTCCCACAGAGGCACTGCGTGCAGCCTGTGAGGTGTCAGCCATTCCACGGTTAGTGAGCAATGGTAAGACTAAGGGAGATGTTTAGGATCTGAATGGCCATTTTCATTGCTGTGAAATTCAGTCACCTGATCCCTGGACTTATCTCCTTGGGTACGATGCGGAAAAACAGAGTGACAAGATGTGGTGGTCCGCATCTGTGCTTTAAGAACAGGGAAAAGTGAGCATGATCACACACACAGGAGAACAGACACACAGGAAAATGCCATGTATAGTAGTGGCAGATTCTAGAGCTGCAGCTGTGGAGCAGGGGATGTAAGGACAGTGGGCATTTCACCAGGAGCACAGAGGCAGCCATGATTTCCTCCTTCCCTTTCAGGGGTATGATCCAGGCAGCACTTTGATTTCACAATTCTAGCATCTATTCCTGTGAAACAGCCAAGCAAACTACTCTCTTGTATCTATGAATTAGCCACCAAGCACTTGCTGGTCTTCCGGCATAGATAGCCTGAGAGTTTCTGCCATAAATAAGTTAACAAATTAAATCAGGAACTCAGCAGTGGAAAAGATAAGCGCCATAAAAGGCACAGTGATAAGCAGAGTCCAAGGAAAATGAAGAAAAGCAACACAATAAGAGAGAAAATAGACTCAAAGCCTCCTCAGGCGGGGAATGAGGAGAAGGAGCTGTCCTCTGCCCATCTGTGGAAGGTTGGCTGACCCCATAACCTGCTCTGCAATCGCTCTCCTTTCCCGCCTTGCAGATGGAAAAGTGATGTAATGGTCACTAAGACAATGTAGAGAACACATCAATGAAAATCCTAAAATAGTTTCAGAAGGAGACAACATGGAAAATTTCCCTCCACCTGATGAATTCTATTTAATTGCATTCAACCCTGACTCTCCCCAGGATTGTACCATTTCTCACCAGAAACCATAGGAAGCCAGGAGTCTTCCACTAGGCCAGAGGGGAGACCACAGTACAGAGGGTCACTGACCACCAAGTAATTTCACAAGTCAAAATCTATCAACAAAGAATGGAAGAATCTGTATTTCAAAGGATCTAATCAGAGAAACAGAACATCATGGTAATTAAGACTATGATCCTAGAGATAGAATTCCTAGATTCCATCACTGAGTATATCACCCATAAGATGGAAACTTGGAAAAGCCATTTAAACTATTTATGTTTCAAATTTATTATTTGTAAAATGAGATAATAATAAATAACATCTCTGCTAGGGTAAGGTGACATTAGCATAGAATTCACATTACATGATTTTTTTTTGGCAGAATACATGATTTATTTTTGTCGTATAAATTAAAAACTCAATTTGCTATTTTCAGCAATTCCTCTAAGGTATCACTGGGAATTGAGATCCACACTTCAAAATTGAAATGATTGTGTAATGTTTAGTAAAAGAGGAAGAAAGATCATCTGCCCACCTGACCACTTGTGTTTCTTAGTTGAATCTTCGCCAAGTGTTCTTTGATCATCTTCAAACTGATCAACTCAGGAAAATCGAAGAGGATCTGTGTATGGGTGTTGAAAGTAGAACCTGAAATTACATAATGCTTAGCCAGCCCTTATCTTTACAATGCATAGCTCCCCCTTCTCCTTTTCCACATTCTCCACTGCCCACACTTGACAGTGCGAAGAGCGATACATATTTTAAAAATGGGGAGATCAGAAAACCCAAGTTCTACTTTTATTCTGCATATTTCTGTAGACACTGTAATTCCATCAATGTGTTCCCTTAGGATGGAAACAGGCAGATAAATCCCTGTCCTGCTCATTTCCAAGGTATTTTATGAAGGCAGATGTGAAATTACTTTGAGAAATTGCATCTATAAATAAAGAGAGTAGATAAATCTAGGGAATCTATTTATTTAGTTTTGCTGTGGATAAAACGATGCATATAAAATGTATGGGTTGGCAAAAGTAGGATGAGTTTTATAATGTATCCTGAATGCCATACAAGTACAACTCAGTATTTTTCTGCTACAGCTCACATATTATTGTCATTATATTTTGGTTAAGATGGATGAAGACTACCAACAGATATTTTTAAAGAGACTTTGCAAAATGAATGTCAACAAACACATAATTAATGGTCAGTTCTCTAATAATACAGTCATCCAACAATTAACAAATCCCAACAACCTCATCTCTGCAAAAAAAAAATAATAATTCTCAGTCATGGAGCAGGTCTTTATATATGCTTAAAGGAGCACTAAAACGTGGATATCATTTAATTCTATAGCAAAGCCCTCCAACTTTCCCAGGGAGTTAATTCCATAAAAGTCTGGATTTGAACTCAGGTCTCTTTAAGGCAACTCCAGAACCCATTCCATCCAGTCACCTGTACCAGGTAACTAGATCTTGAGGGAGTGATGTCAAAATGAGGAAGCCCTTGAAAGACCTTAGGGTCTTATAAACTTTAAAACAAAGTGAAAAATGTAAGACATTAGTTATATTAACAGCAAAGACTACAGATGCTCACCACTAACAATGCTCAGTCCAGACCAGGTATCCTGGAAATGCTGGGGTTTAAAATAGGTCTCAAAGGAAAATCAGACAATAGAAAATAAGTGGAAGTTCTTGCCACAAAATTTCATGTCACAGAGATGGCAAATATTAGACTATTCAGGTGATGGCATAGCTGATGTTACGTCATTTGATGTTTAATGGGAAATAGATGCTAAAGCTATAACACTGATTTTGCCTTGACTCTTTTCCCCTGGGTACCCATGTTCAGCATTAGCGGTCATCATGGATTCTCCCTCTGTCCTCCACAGGTTAGAGCTTTTCCATTCAAACACCCTGTTTTTCTGCCTCAGTGAGTAAGCAGCTGGAGCCTGAAATGGAAAGGTGTGCTGATGTCTCCTGAAATGCACCACCACAATAACGCTCTGGACAGATGCACCGGAAAGGTCACCGGAGTCACACAAATCCCCTTGCAGGCACTTTATGGGGAGAATGCTGGGTTCAAATTTAGAATATTGGATGCAAATCCCAACCCTAAGATATACCCTATAGGTTTGCCTTCAGATAAGGCATTTAGCGTTTCAATTTTGCTAGCTTAAGAATTAAAACTATCAGTAGTAAGATTAACAAATACTGATGTGTCATATAATTGATAACAGATATTGGTGCAGGCCCATGGGCTAAAACATCATGTTTTTGCAAACACAGGGATCCACTTGCCTCATTTTTCTCAGTGTGGGATTGAAGGGTGAGCCCTTGCACCTGGAGAATTGAACAGTTTTTATAGAGACACTGTCACCTACAAAAGCCAAAGTATTTACTATGTGTTCCTTAATAAAAATCATTTCCCAAAGTTGGATCTGTAGCATGGACCTCTTCATCCTCACAGCAACACTGTGAGGTGCCATTATTACCAGTCTTTTTTTGCTAAGAAAGAAACTTAAACAGAGAGATGTTTAGCAACATAGCCCAAATTACAGGGCCACGGAGTACAGCAGTTGGCATTAAAGTGATTACAGCACGAAGACTGGAGCACAATATTTTAAGATTTGAGAAAGTGCATTGTATTTAGCATAAAAGACTCGTGAGTCAACCCGGGAGGCAAAGAAACTCTAAGAATCAATTTCTGAAGCTCTATAGGATTGGCTTCACTTCTTGGCTGCTTCACTTCCCTCTCTGTGATCACATGCCAACTATTTAATCTGAGTCTTAATGCCCTTATTTTCAAAGTTAGATAATTATACTTACCTTGCATGATTTTGCTGTAAAATTGAGGCAAGCCAATGTAAACACTGAGTGAAGCGTGATATATATAGCAAGTGATAAGTTCAGGGGACTGATTAATCTTTATTTTCATAAGACACTTATTTACTGCTCTCTGTGCTTCATGCTGTGATTCAGTTCCTTGCTTAACTTCCTGTTTTCTTCCTTAAGCAATGAAGAAAATGCAAGAACATGCCTACCTGTGTCTTTACAGTGTTTGGCACCAAATAAGATCTAGTAACAATTTATTGACAGCAGGACCAGTTCTGTAGATCTTGTTCCCCTTTTTTTGCAAGACCACATTAGACAGAGAAAATGTTCTTTGGGCATTGTAATATCTCTGGGATGTAAAGAATGCTGCTTTATTTGTTGGTTCTGCATTATGGCTAAGTCTGGGATTTATCACCACACTGGGCAGTCAGTTTATTATAGTTATTTGTTATTTCTTCTTGGTAGAATCAATTAGGTAATCAAGATGAAACAGGTGTTTATTATTGGATTCAGATATATGGCACATTATTTCTTAAAAAATACTCCTAAATCATGCAGGAGTGTGGAACCAATCAGAATCTTTGATTTTTAAAATTTTGACTCATTTTACTGGGGTTGAAAATAAGCTCATGCTACAGGTTGTGAGATTGTTCTGTTGCACTTTTCAGAAAATTTCTTAAAATGATTTCTCTTTTATCATCTTAGACTATTTACGTCATTTAAGAGTGGTTGCATTTTCATATGCCTCAAGATTGTAGACTAATTTGTATTTTCTGGCCCACTAAACAGCTGTCGATGTTAGTGAGGTATCCTCAGGTCTCAGGCCTCTCTCACCCAGGAAAAGGACTCCCAGTTCCTCCCTGACAGATTTTCTAGGGGGATCAACAGAAATAACCCGTGCAAGCCATCTAGCGCTGGCCTGATTAGACCACCAATCCCACCAAGTGGTGACTCTCTTTCATTGCGATTCTTTGTTCATCCAGGGTGAGGACTGAGTTTCAGTGAGTAACTCGTACAGATTATTATTTCCAAATACATAGGATTAATGACAGAAGCAAACAAGCCAAGCCAAGCCAAGGCCACTTTAGGTTTCATCACATGTGTATTCATTGCTGTTCCTCCTTTCTTTCTGAGCACAGGTACTCATATTCAAATCCTCAGTCTAATAATTACTAGCCCTATGTCCCTAAGTGGTTCCAACTGAAATGACGCAAGTTTCTTATGTATTCCCACTTCTGAGGAAGCATGCTGAATGTATTATATCTTAGGTTATTAATTACTAAGCATGTTGTTTTTCAAGGTACTAGTATACATAAAATATAATATATTTATACTAAGGATTGTGTGCTGGTTAAACTTCATAGTGAAAGTGACGGGCTTAAGGGACTCTTGGGGTGGTGACTCAGTCATAGGGGTTTTATATTTACCAGTGGATTAATTCACTCAGTGTGCTGTTAGAGGTGGGATTATGTTGGCAGTCAGTCACTGGGGATCCTGCTTTTGGAGTGTATATCACCCTGATCTCTGCTTTTTGAGGGCCGTGAACGAGTAGCTTTGCTCCATCACACCTCTCTACTAAAATGCTTCTGCCTTGGAGCCAGCTGACCATGGACTGAACCTTCTGAAACTGTAAGCCAAACTAAAACTCTCTTCCTTTACATTTGGATGTAAGGTATTGTCATCCAAGTGATAAGAAAGTTAAACCAGATCATATCTTTTTTTGTATGTCTTTTTATGCTTTTTAATCTTATTTCCAAAATGTCTCATTTATAATATGCATATATATATATATATATATATATATATATATATATATACACACACACACACACACACATGTTACTGTCATTACTCTTTGAGATACAAGAATGACTGTATAAATTTTTACTTTAGCTTATAGGAAATTTCATTGCTTCAACTACATTTTGGCCAAATAGAGAAAGAAATACAGGGAGAAAATAAATTGATGATTTCAGGTATGGAAATCATCAGTACACTGATGTACTGATGGAAATCATCAGTACATTAGTACACAGGATAATGAACTATCTGGTGTTTTTTTAAAGAAATGGAGACCTAAAATTAAAGTAGTAATTATTAAGAACTGGGAAGGAGGCCAGGGGACAGGGAAGCCAAAAATGAGGGTGGAAAAAGAATGATTGGATACAATTAATGCAAGATGTAGGCAAGTATAGAAATACCACATGAAATCCCACTAATATATACAAGTAAAATGTGTTAATACAAAGTTTTTATTTAAAAAGGGAATATAGAAAACAGAAGCAGAAAGAAAGAAAGAAAAAAAGAAAGAAAGAAAGAAAGAAAGAAAGAAAGAAAACAATTTTTCTGGTGGAATAAAGATAAATTTCAAGATATAAAAGCTTTTGACTTGATACTTAAAATTTGAACACATTTTTCCCAGATGTATAACTTGAAGACGAAATTTTGAACAAAAACAAACACACAATTTAAGATCTTTGAGAAGTGCTATTGTGTTCTTAAAAAAGTAAATAGATTGTTATTGTTTTAAACTTTAAGTGGTAAAATGCAAAAGTTAATACTAATTTGAGAGGCAGGATCTTCTATTTTTCTAAGCAGTGGGTTTCATTTGGTCTCGTTAATGAAGAGCTTATTTAACACTTTTAAACATCTTTATGTCAGGGCTGTATTTGCCTGATGGAAGGATGACTCCAACTGTAGGAAGGAGATTTATTTGTAGGATGTATTGATGCTAACAAGATTATCGGTGTAGAGATGGTTGTAATAAACATCATGATAGTCAGTGATAGCCTCAGGGAAAAAATGATACATGAACCAAGAGATGGATGCTTTACAGTTTTATAATTGACAAATAAGAGTAGAAACAGTTGGCTAAATACATCTGTGAATGATAAAAATGCCACAAATCAAATGCCTTTGTGAGTTAGGACCTTCCCCATGACGTTTCGAATCCTTTCTAATGTCATATTGTACTTGTATTCTTCTTACTGGTCCCAAGCTGTAGTTTGTCAGAGTGTCTAACAGAATTTACTTGCTCAGTATATCCTTGTCAAATGAATCACTGCTGGACTTGAAATTCCGGGTAGAGAATAGGTTATTAGATAGTGATGTGAATGCTGGAAATAGGTGAAGTTCCTTTGCCTCCTTCTTAATGGCAAGTAATTCTGTGTCTGCAGCAAAAGTGCCAGAAAGAACTGGGTGAGAGCTTTGAGATCATAAGCTTTAACAACATTATTTGGGATGTCTAAATAAGGAATGCATGGAACTCTAAGGAATCAAATACAGCTTTATTCTCTTTTTATGTTCAGATTCTGACCCACCAACCTGACTTTGCCCTTTCAATCCTCCATTTCCTTCTGTGTGGCCTTTTATTTTCTTATTCACCCAGGAACTAACATTGGTTCAGCTTGCGTGGCATCATTTGAGTGCTCGCCAACTAAGTCAGCATCCTGATAGCTGGTTTTACCAATGCTGGCCCTCCACTGAGCTGCCTTTCGAAGTTAAGATTATGATAAATACTGCTATTGATGTTACCATTAGCGTCAAAGGTCCTATACATTTAAGGAATATACTTAATCCTACTGGATTTTTAACTTCTAAAATCTTAACTCTTTTTTGTGCAAAATCACAAAGAAACTTTCATTAGCATTTCAGATATGAAAGAGTAGAGTGAAATTTTGACATCAGTAGAATATCTCATTGAGGTAAAAATTAATGTTTCATGCAATCAGTTCTGATATCTTTCTTTGTGGACAAGAAGAAAAATAGCAAGAACAATGTAATCACATCAGTTATTTGTACTGTATTCAGGACACATTTATTATTATTCATTGTTTGACTCAATGAATAATAATAAATTTCTCAATTTCTTAGATTTATAAGCTGTAATAATTTCATTCAAATTAAACCAATTGGATACTTCTAAAATTTAAGTACAACTCATTCCTATGACTCATCCCAATAAAATCAAGGAAAATTATACTGACATATTTAAAATAGCAACAAAATATTTAGAATTAATACAGTACAAATTTATTAATTTTCATCCAGATTTTTAAAATAGCACCATAAATATTCTTTTTTTGAAAGGTAATATATTTTTTATTAATCATATATAGAATTTGTCTTCTATTTATGTCTGCCTTATTCATTATGTAATTTATGTTTATTATATCTTTAGTAATTTT
>PVJX010025125.1:7984-27386 GCA_004027295.1 Dolichotis patagonum | reverse complement strand
TCCTTTTGGGTCAATGGTGTGTTAAAGTCTCCTGTTATAATTGTATTATTGCTTATTTGATTTTTCATTTCTGTTAGTATTTGCTTTATATAGCTGGGTGCTCTGGAATTTGGTGCATATATATTTAAGATTGTTATCTCTTCCTCTTGAAGTTTTCCCCTAACTAGTATGTAGAAGGGAAGCTGTTTTGATAGCGTTTTCTCCAGTCGTCCTGTTCTCAAATCATGTATTTCAACCCACTGGAAAATTGACATTATGCACTGATTTTGTTGTAATAAATGCTACTCACATTATCTTAAAATTGTCCCAGTACATGCAGGAGTTTATGACATCTGCACAGTCAGTAGAGCTTCCAAACTAGTTGGTTCTGCCTGTACAACTATGTGGAATCCTAGATAATTCTTAACTCCTCTGCATACAGTGGGAAGTTGAGCATTCTATGTGGGGCCCAAAGCATCATGCAAGATAAAAAGTGAGTTCTGAATACAATTCACCCAATACCCATAAAGAGAGCAGTAAAAATGCATTTCTACCAATGCACGCAATTTTCTTTTCTTTTTTTGCATTTTCTTGACTTCATGGCATTCACACTGACAGCACATGACAACTTGCATAGTGCATGTGCCTAGACCCGGTGCTCAAGAGCCATATTACAGAATAATGCAGTGAGATGTGGAGGGTGGGATGTGCGGTAGCAGACTGGTGACTAGAAGAAAGAGTTTTTAGAACAGTGGACCTGTTGCTTCAATTTATTGTATTTTAGTTCAAGAAAAGATTTTTGAGAAATTACTTCATTTATTCATTAATTCAACAAATTAGAAACACAAATACGCCAGGTACTACCTAAATACTGGAAAGCATGTGATGAATGAGATTACTGTTTTTTATTGACTATGCTCTAAAGAAAGAAAAAGATCTACAAATAAATGATAACAATTAAGTGTGATAGATGCTATAGTAGAAAAACTATAGGCATTTATGGAAATGAGAAGAAATGTTTATAGCTGAGTTCATTGATCAGAATATCCAATCTAAGCCTCTGGAAAAATATTACCATCTTTTAATTTGGCTTTTTCCTTCTCTAGTGAATTCAATTGACTTTTTATCCCAGAGGTTTAAATATATGCATAGTCCTCAAAAATAATTGGGGAACTCACATAAAAACATAGCTTCCCACATTTCCTCTTTGAACTTTACATCAGTGACATAGTAATGCCTGATAGTTGGAAATTGAGAGGAAAGCTTCTGTCCCTGTGTCCTTGATAGGGAGTTAGGTAAATCTATAAAGATAACTCTTTATGAAGAACATAAAAATTTCAATTAAAATCTCAGTAGGTAGTTAATATAGAACTTCTAAATGAATTATTTTGCATTTTTCTTGATCAACAAATTGCTTCACAGGGTGACAATCACAAACAGCTTAGTCTGGCAGGAAACGGAGCACGTACCTTGCAATCATGGGTAAAAGAGTGCACGCTGATGACCCTGGCACTGAGGGATCTCTGGCCAGGGAGATGTGCTGTGGGAGTGGGGAGGCTGAGTGAATTTCTGTGATTAAGATCACCATTTTAACACAGGCATCTGGGTGCCAAGAACTTGACAGCATGACAGATAGTGAGAGAAGAAGCCAAGCTAGTTAGAGGTGGCCTTTGATTCATGGTTGACAGCCAAAAATAATTTGTGGTTAACAGAGCAGGCAAACTCCCACTACCCACACATGCTCGTTCTGGAAGTGCTCGAAGCCAGATTACCTCAATGGAGCTCTGTGGCTGGCTTCGAGCTGCAATTGCTGACTGGTCATATGCCAACATCTTCTTTTAAATTCTTTTAAAGTACCTACCTAACTTGAAATGGATGGCTATGTACATGACTGCCAAATTTATTCCAGACTGAGTCCCTCTGGCAATGGCCATTTGTGCAGCACAGGACACTCTGTCCCCCGATTGTCTCATGGCTGGTCCTCCTTTGTCATTCAGTTCTCAGTTTAGATGTCATTTCTTCAGAAAGTCTTTTCTTAGTTCCTAGTTTAATAATCTAGACAATAGCTTTCTGACATATTGCATTGTTTTATTGTAGCATGTATCACTTTTTTGGCATTATCTTAAATTTTTTATAGCTGGTATTTATTATAGGTATTTTCCCTCTGGCCTGGAAGCTCTGCGAGAACAAAAACTTTCTCTGTCTGATTCTCCATTGAACTCTCAGAGTCTAGTAGCCTCTCTTGACACTTACCTCACTATGTTTTTGAGGACAAAGATCATAGACAACTTAAACCAAATGCTCATCATAGAAAGAAAACATAAAAGATGCCCCTTAACATCTAGATTTCTTTAATGAGAAATACTATTAAGCTTTATAGAAGGAACAGATAAGGAACATAAACTGAACATTAACTGAATTCCTCCTTGTTAGATAAGAGGGTCCATTTTCTCTTAACTTTTAAACTAATTTAAAACCAGCTGGTAATTTATGTTTTTGTGTGTTCCATAGGCATTTGAACAGATACTTTTAGAAGTGAAAGAGAAGCATGAAAGTGATGTTTACCTTTTAAAATTGTAACTCTGTTATGAAATGAAATGCTTTTTCCCTTCTGGTTTTTGGAAATGATACTTCTTCTCTCAGATATGATGATATTTGTGGAAATAATGAATAAATATAAGACTAATGAATAAAGAAGAGCATAGTTAAAACAAGATATTACCAATTGTGATTGTATGAGTCAGCGTGGGAGGATTTACTAAAGTCTTTGACTCAGAAAGTAGACTATAGATATTTTCTCACAATAGACATTAACTGTTTTCTTGAGCTCCTATCATTGTTTCTTACTTCTGTGGGTTGCTCATAATGTCCATGCCTGAAATGCCCTATATTTATGGTCTCTGTAGGTTCAAAGTCCAGGCATTGAGAATATTATCAAATTAATCACCTCCATGAAATATTTTGCTACTTGCTTTGTAGCAAGTAATTCATCCTACGTCTGAATTCCTAGAAAGCTCTATGGATCTCTTCCTTGTAGCACTTAAACTTCCCATTTAAAATCACCATTATTTATGTCTACTTTTGAGTTTCTCTTTTAGACTCTCAGCTCATCAAGGGCAGGCGTCATTGCTTATTTATCTGAGTATCAAATTTCCATCAATTTGTTCAAAGAGTCTTTACTGGACACTTATGACATATCAAGTATGAGCCTAGTTCTGGGGAAACAATTGTGAGCAATGTAGAAAGATAAGGTAAATATTATTTTGGCCCGTATATGAAAAGTTTAATAATACAGCATTTTATTCATGGCTGTCATTTGTCAAGCACTTAAGCCAATTTGACAAAATAATTATCTTAGGAAATTGCAGTGAATGGTACATAGGTTTCCACTCAATAAGTTACGATTCCTCTTCTAGCTGTACCACTTAGTGGATGTGTTAATGTTTAGGTTGTTAAACTGCAATCTACTGGTATGTTTGTCTCATTTCTTTCCCTACAAATAATGTTGAACAGAAAACTACACCACATCTGATTAAATAGGATTAAGTAAACTCGTGGTCTGTGGGTTGCCTAGATAATTTGGTCAGGCTAGGATGGTTTCATATTGGCTGGCTTATGTATCTATGCTGAGCCAGTGAGTTGCTTGGATGGATCAGTCCAGGGCAGCTTTATTTGGGGCAGCTACTTCCTACTTGCTCTCCCGTCTTTGAGAGCAAGCCTGGATTTCTTCACAGCATAGTTAAAGGGCTCTGATGTAGCTAGCAGAAATATATAAGACTCAGAATTGGCATGATGGCATTTCGGGTGCATCCTACTAATTGAAGAAAGTCAGAAAGCTAGCATAGATTCTGTGGCAGAAAGATAGATATATTTGGATGAGAACTTTTGAAAAATCACAACAAATAGAGATACAGGGTGATATGAACTATTGATGGCTATTCTTCTTCTTAGCTTCACCTATTGCAACTTTAGTTGATAAACTTGAGATGATAGTGATGGTCTCTATTTTATAGATGGACTGTAAAAATTATATGAGATAATGTGAAAAGGGCTATAGAGGTTACTACCTGAAATTTAAGAAATGCATGGTAAATGTTGAAATATTATTATTAATATTATTATTATATAATTTGCTTTTACATCCACTATAATTATATTATTATAATTCCCATTATAAAAATGAAGAATCTCATTTTTCTTATATTACTTGTCCCACATCATTTAGTTACCAGTGGGGCTACAATTCAAATCAGTTTGACTTCAAAACTAATAGCAGAGACTTCCTTTCTTGCTGTTTTTTTACTTGTTTGTTTTTGTTTGTTTTTCTTCCAGACACATAATTAGACCATATTTCTCATCTTCCCTTGCTTCTAAGTGAGACCAGACATGAATAACTGAACCAGACTCTCATGAAGTGCTTCTCTTCTGATCTGTAAAAACTTTCTGTGCAGGATCTCACTTGTTCTTTCTGTCTCTACAGAAAGAAATACACAGCCACAGTGACCTGGAAGCTATGTGATGAAGACGAAAGCGTCACAAGATTGAAAGAGTTTGAGTTTTTAAATCTTTATGTGCAAGAGAAATTTCTGCAGACTAGGAACTTGAATTTAGATCTTAGTGAGAATTAAACTTTCAGTCAACAAGAAAGAAGCTCTGGAGTTTGTAATATAGTTTAGTTGCAACAAACTACCAGCTCAACACATACTAGTTGTATAGTTAGATAATCATAGTTAGTTATTTCCACTGGTTTGAAACTAATACAGGGTTTACTATCTAAAATGCTATGTTATTCAATTTAGCTCAGTCATAATTTTAAAAGCAGTATCTTGTCCATGGTAGGTGCTCTATCATTTGTTGAAGAAATGAGAGATTTCTGAAACTAACCATAAATTTTCTGGTCACTTAACACACATATGCTTTGTACTCTGTCTTCCCTGTCTATGAAAGATCTATGTTACTTGATGAAAAAAACAAGCAATGTTTTTAAGCACAGTGAGAAAATATCTAGATATGTTCTTCCTACAGATTAAAAATATTTGTTTCAGAGTCTCTGTGTCTAGTTCTGAGGGCATTATCAACAACTGGGGTCAGGGAAATACTTAGACAATTGTGAATGCAACACTTAAGCACTCTTTTGTGGGAAAAAGAATTAAAATAGAAAACAAAGAAAATTAAAAAGTAGGTAAAGCTAGTGAAAGAATTAAATAAATCAAAATTTCAGTTGAAACCAAAGGGCATGAAATATATACTACTCTCCCATTGGCTCAGAAAGAGAAGTTTGTACTAATTAGCACCATTACAGAAGTTCTAGTGAGACCATTTGAGCTTTATTTTACAACACTTATATAAACTCTTGGCTATTGACATTATTTAAAGATTTTTTCTTCTGCCTTACAGAACCATAGAATCAGAGATAAGTTGTCTGTGTAAATTTGGAACAAAGGTAATACAAAGTCCAGTTACTTCCCTTAAAAGGAATAATAATTATCATAAAGTTCCAGTGAAGTAGAGTTTAACTTTCAGTAAATTTACATTTCTATTCAGTGATGACAGTTGAACAAAAATAGTAATACAGCTAACACTTACTGAATGCTTACTGTTATGATTTGTGTCTAGATGTCACCCCAAAGCCTCATGTGGTCAAAGGTGGGACTTTAAGAGGTGGCTGGACAAAAAGTGTGTGATGCTGGGAGTAAGTATGTGATTCTGGGATCAAGGGTGTGTGATTGCTAAATTAATCTATTAATTGGTTTGGCATAGTTCTGCATAGGATTAAGGGTGCCCCACTCTGGGTTGAGTAAAATATAAGGGACAGAAAGAGTGATAGTGTTGTTTGTTGTTTGCTGCTGCCATTACTTCACTGCTTGCTACCTTCTGCTTGCCCTGTTTTACCACAGACTGTTTCTCTTCTGTGATGCAACTCTGCCATGTCACCTGCCTTAGAGTGAGCTGATTATGGACAGAAAGCTCTACTAACTGTAAGCCAAATTAATCTTTCCTTCTTTAACTTTCAGTGTTGGGTATTTTGCCTCAGCAATGAGAAAAATAAACAAGACTCCATGTTGCAAGCCCAGGGGTTTGAACTAGAAAGAAACAAATAAAATTAAATTGAAATAAAGAGAACTATGAAAGCAAAGGTTTATTGAAAAAGGTATATCTCAGGGATAATTTGGGTGGGGAAAAAATCATTAGAACTTAGTCCTAGCTTGAGTCTCTGTTCTGACACAGGCAAGCACATTCATACCTCTAATCCTCAGTTTATTCATATATGAACTGGAAAATAATAGTGCCCTTTTCTGAGGGTCAATGCAATAAAATACGTAAAGATAATTTTCAAGTCATAAAATAGAAGATATTCACAATTATATTGAAATTAATCCCTTAATTTTTAAACATACATAATTATTTTATTCACAATGAGGAACAATGAGGAGCATAATAGAAGTTGGGATAAAAACTTAAAATATTTTCACATGATGTTCATATTGAGACAAATACCCTGTGAATCACTGATATCCACTTATTATGCAACAAACAAGCAAAAACCCACAACGAAATAAACATATTACACCAAAAACCAAACTCCTAAACAAAGTAAGGGACAACATTCAAAGCCACTTGCTGATGATTACTATGTACATGATGGAAAATAGCAGATTCACTAATATATTTCATTTTTTCCAGTAAGTCATTAGATGCTTAAGAGAAGTGGCTTATGACAGTTTTACTTTTCATTAAATATTCATATTTACTAATGGAAATTGTTCTGACAAATTGGGTAAATTGAACAACTTACAAATTATGCCTCAAAAAGAGAAGTTTGGAATTCCCAGTGAGCAAGCTAATGCTTATATCATTAACACTCCATTGATTTTATAATTAAAATGCTGGAACATAAATATAGTGTATGTTTAAATGCATTGAGAGCTGTTTATCTTGATGCCTAGATCACAAGCGTTCTGATTGCAGACATCCATTAGCTGCACAATATGCTTCTGTGGTTTCATCAGAGGATGTTCTTTTAATTCTCTGGGGTAAAAACCTCTTCCTTGTGTCACCTCCAATGGAGAAAACATCAATGACCCACTCTTGAATTTAGTAGCTTAAAAGCTGTTCCAGAAGATTAAAGATCAGAAATTTGTGTTATTTTAGCATGTTTTAAGTGAACAACTGAAATTTATTTTTCACAGTTCTGAAAGCTGAGAAGTCTAAAATTTGGCATATTTGACATCTGATTAAGGCTGCTTCTTGGCTAATGGGTAATTGTCTTCAAACTAAAATACCATAAATGTGAAAACAAATGCAATTCCTGCTCCTGTGGGGCAAAAGAAAACTGAAGTTTCTGGGGGAACTGTGAGACAGTAATTTAATCTCCATCACTAAATATTAATTGAGCAAAAATTTACAGAGCACATAATATACATGCCAGGCATAGTGCTCAGGACACAGCAATGAATCAATAAATAAACAAATGATCTCAGAGTTCTTAGCAAAACAGGCAAAGATGAGCACACACTCTGCTGTGAGTTATGCAGTAACAGGGAAGTGTGGGGACAAGTACACAGGGACCATACAGTCAAGGAGTCCTCCTTAGAGGATCCTTGAAGATGAGCAGGACGTTGGAGCTTCACAGGCTGTGGTAGAATGTGTGTTTGCGATGACCAGGAAATCAGGAGACTGGCATGTTGCAGCCACCAAAAAACAGCGTAGGTAGCTTAGCCCATTAAAACTGCCCAGTAAAAGCTAACATGAATGACAGATGTGAATCATATAAGCAAACAAACATGCTCTAAGTAAGTTTACCCTGCATAGTAATCGCATTAAAAAGAGAAGAAACAGGTGGAATTAATGTTAATAATATATTTTATTTAGTCCATTGTATTCTAGATTATTATCATTTAGGTGTATAATCAACATAAAAAGATCAATGAGACATTTTATATTATTTTTCTCATACTAAATTTTTGAAATTCTTGCTGTGTTTTACACTTTGAGCACATCTCAATTTTAACCACTCACTTTTTAAGTACCCAAAGTCACTTGTCTACTTCATTGTATGATAAAGGATGAGAGAGAAAGGGGAATTATATTTTGAGAAATGGGGATGAACAAATGGAAATGAGCCAAATCCTGAAATTTACTTCTAGTTTTCAACCAAGTTACTTATTTTTGGTGATCTTTAAGGGTTTTTTAGCCCTAAAATCCTGTACTTCTAGACTATCTCAATATAAGTCTATAAAGAAGTATCCCAAACTGATAGCTCTTATTGTGACTTTTCTAAGTTTTTCTTCCTGGACTCTTCCCCACTTCCTCTTCTCCTTTGCTTTTTTTAGTATAAAGGTATTTACAATGCCTGTGACCTAGGAATGCCATGATGCCTACATTGGGTCACACATGAGTTTTTCTTTAAAGAAATTTCCAAGTATAGATATTTAGCAGGGTTTCTGTTTGCCAGCATCTGTAGCACTGACCTACCAGCAATAGCACATTACTTTACCTTTGGAAGCAGTCATTAATTCCTCCATTGTTCAATGCATGTTGCTCAGGTGTGACTAGGACTGGCAAGCCTCCAGCCCAAGTTGCATTCCCAGCTATATTGATTGGTTTAGAGATGGTTGTATGACATAAATCATGTGAATTTTGCTTGAATTATTGAAATAGAAGTATGCTTTATAGAAGCAGTCATCCTCTCTCTCTCTCTGTCTCTCTCTCCCTGCCTCTCCCTCTCTCCTCTCTTCTCTCTTTCAGTCTCACCTGTTGATAAAATAACCAATCTCTTTTTTTTTTGTCTCTATCTCTTTGTCTCTGTCTCTATGTTGATAAAACAACTGGTTTGGTAGAATATGGAAGTGAAAAGATACACTCTTGGTTTATGACTTTTGTAAATTAATCTGTCTTGTTTATCTATCTGCCTGTCTGCTTGTCTGTCTCTCTTGTTTCTACACTTGCAAAGAAAATAATACCTCATTGGCTAATTTGTTCAATCTCACTGTTGTCAACTAAAATCACACTTTTTCTGAGTGGATTCCAGAGTTATATTACAAGAAAATTATGTTTAATAGAAAATTAATAGAAAACTCTAGACTGGTAAAGTAAATCAGGGGTAGAGCACTTACATACCAAATATAAATTCTTGGGTTTTATCCCCAGCATAAAGAAGAAAAATAAGAAGAAGAAGGAGGAGGAGGAGAAGGAGAGGGAAAAGAAGAGGAAGAGGAGAGAGAAGAAGAGGAAATGGAGGAAGAGTAAGAAAATTATAATATCTACAACTATATGTGCATACATATTTCTTCTTATGAGTTCCTTAATTATTAATTAATAAATTTGCTCATTTTATTCAACTGATGTTTGTTGTACTCTACAAGCTGATATGTTCTGCTTTAGAAATTATATTTTGCGGTTATTTATTTTGCTTCTCGTATTCCTGTGATCTTGTGGCAGGCAAAATATTCCTGACAAACTCCAAAAATAATTTTGAAAATAAAAATAGAAGCAAAAGCTTTTTGTTAAGAAAGTTCTTATACTTTTTAAAGTTGTGTAAGTCTCATGATTGAGAAAGAACAATTCTTGCAAACTCCTTTTTTCTATTCCATTTATGTATATTTCATATTAATTTTCTCCATAATTTTCTGACTGTAATTTGATGTGCTTTGGAATTGATTGTCTCTCAAAATTGTGACTAGAATTAATAGGCAGTTCAAGAATATACTTTCATTTAGAATTTTCCTTAGTGCTTCAAATTTAGTTAGGATGGCTATTTAAAATAAAAATTTCTTATTTACATGTAGTAAATTAGATTTTTTTGCAGTTATAGAATTTACAATTAAACCATATCTCTTAGAAAATTATATGCAATCTAAAGTCTTAGATTATTTGTTTGATTGTAGAAAAATCTATAAGTATTGCATGATATTATAAAGGGATGTATTAGTTTTAAGCCCTAGATCATCAGCACTTAAAAATTATTTAATTTGTTCCAGTCTACTTGATGGCAAAGATTATTTTTAATTATCATAAAATTATTTTTATTGTCATAATTTTGAAATCTAAGAAATATTTCCTAAATATTACTCAGATATTAATGTGTGGAAAATATTAACCATAGGTAAATATTGTAGACTTTAATGACTATTTACTAAATTTAATTATAGAGTATGAACTCCAATGATGGGCTAGCCAACCAGTACTAGTTTAGGCTGGAAAACTTGTGCTGATATTATATTCTTAAAACAACAACAAAAATCTTGTTCTTAATTCTCTTTTTATATATTTCACTCTTTTAAAATTTTGGCCAAACTTTTTTTATGTTAGCTTAAGATACTTTAGAAGTTTATCTTAAAATTTTTATTGTCTTGCAAAAAGAGTTCACACAATTGATTCCTGTTATAAGAACTGGAACTGGTAATATTATATTTCAGTGTCGGCATGGCCACCTGAAGTTTAGATTTGGACAAAGGGGATGAAAGAGGACCTTTGATAATAGCGGTTACTTAGGATACTTCTTTTCTTAGCTTCATAAGCCAGGTGGAAATCTTAATGTGCTCTCTAAACTTTCTAGGTTGTCACAATGTTATCACATATTTATAATTGGATAACACACTAAACCTAAAAGAGCAACTTGGAAAACGAATTTTAAAAATCATGTACTGTATTAATAGGTCACCTAAAAGCTGGGCTCTGATTCCAACTGGTTAGCTTACCTGTACCAACTTCCTTTCATTGAGCAAATGTTTATAAGGTTATTTCCAGACTCTGTCCTAAAAACATGTTGGAATGTTGAAAAACATGAACATAGCCTAGTCCTCATTAAGTTTGTTATTTGGTGATGGGTTACTACTCCAATCTGCAGCATGCATGCCCCAGATTACTTCATTAGAAAGAATTATAAATATTTACACTGTCTTCCCATGAATAACCTTAGGAACAAGAATTCTGTCTTGAGAGACAACTGTGACCTAAACTGCTTGCTGGATTCCATCAGCCAATGTACAAATTATGATTAGTACTGCTTAGAAAGTTAATTGGACCAGGCCGAGCAGGTGTGGATAATTGCCTGCCACTTGAGAGGGTGTGTTCTGAAGGAGCAAGTGCTCACAGAGCACCATTCAGTGATTGTAGGACCTGCCAAATGACTGTCATCATGGCTAATGTGAGTCTGATAAATCTCCCTTAATTATCCAGATTTCTGTGTGTTAAGATTTCCACTGACAGGAAGATATGGTTTCAAAGATTAACACCTAGGAGAGTCCTCTCTGTCTTTTCTAGTTTTATAAAATAATTAAGGGGAAGACAGAACTGGTGGAATGTTGATGCCATGAGAACACTGTGTGGAATTGAATTCAAGGTAATGTTTTAATAAAAGAAGTCAAACAGTGCTTATCACATCTGCACTCTACATTGTTGTTTCTGAATTCTCTGATATTAGGGAGATATATTTATTAAGCAGTTTATGCAATTCTTTAGTGTTGTCATAGGTCTTCGCATCACATTCAGCCTGTGGAGATGCAGGGTTTTCGATTAAGAATTAATCTTCCCCATCAACACTGGGATGAAGTTGATGTAGTTTCTTTTTGTGCAGTCAAACTCTTTCCTTCACATTTCTTGAATCTATTATAAATTAAAGGGGCTTCCACGGACCTAGCTACAACTGAGCTGGTAATTGAAAGAAAATCAACAAAATTAACATAAACATGCTCACATTATATGCAAAGTGCAATTTAACATTTGGCCTTTTTTTTTTTTTTGGTACCAAGGATTGAACTCATGACCTAGCATTTGCCAAGCAGGCGCTTACACCACTGAGCTAAACCCTTGGCTCCTATATTTGGCCTTTTAAGACATCTCATGGAATAGTTATTATTAAACTCATTTTACAGATGAGAGAACTAAGGTTCAACTGAAGGCTGACTTCAAGTCACATGACTTGGAAGAGATAGAACTAAATTCAAACTTAGTTCCATGTCATGCAGTATTCTTTCCCAAAGCATTGAATAACACTTAGGAAGTGTTATTGCAGCATGTACTCTCTAAGTCTTACTCTGAACTCTTTGGAGGTAACCAACAATGTGGTCATTAAGCTGAAGTGTCTATATGATTGCCTTTGGGATCCATTCAGGGATTGATGAGGTACACTTTTGGATGTGTCTAGGTGGGTGATGGAGGTATGGTCCTGAAATCTTGTGCTTCCTTATCTGGCATAATATTTCTGCACTACTTTCTGGCAGCATCTTTGCTCCACTATGCCCTTCTGCCATGATGCTTCTGCTTTGGAGCCTATTATCCCCTGAAACCATAAGCTAAATTAAACCTATTCTTTCAGTTGTGCATGTTGGGTATTTTATCTCAGCAACTGGAAGTTTGACTAATATAAACAATAGAGGTAAAGAAAATGCAATGTTGTTAAGAGCAATAATGATAGCATAATTTAATGTAAAGAGTTGTGGTCTGATATCTGAATTCAAATCTCATGTCCAGCCATTACTAACTGTTTGACCTTGAGCTAGTTATTTATATTCTCTAGGTCACAGTTTCCACATATATTGAAAACAAATATCTTTTAATAGTGTTGTGAGGAGTGGCAACCTCATTCAAACAATAATATGAGGATGATGACAACTACTGTCTTGGGATCCTAGATGTTTGCTAGGTCTTAAGTTATTCTACATATATTATCTCTGAGCATTGAAGCAATGCTGTGAAATATTTATTTTTACTCCTACCTTTTAAATGGGAAAATTAACACTGGATAATTTATGTGACTGGCTGAAGATCAAATAGTCTTCAAAAAGCTGTGTTATGATTTGGCATGGAATTAACACTCATGTCCTTCACTGCATTAGGTTGTTACAAAATAGTCTTTGAAAAAGATTGAAAACTTCAAAGGGCTCTGAACAAGGAATTAATTTGAAATCAACTATCAATTTGTTCCCTGAAATTCTTAACCTTCCACCATTACCTAGCATATCCTTCCCATTGTAAGCCATCCCATGATTTTATTTGGTGGAACTGCTGCTTTCCCATTATGGGCTGCGAGTCAGGAACTTTCTGCCTCCCTACTGTAGCTGTCAAAGGCATCCAGGAGGTCATCACAGGCCTCTTCCAACAGCTTCTTTTTTTCTACTCCGGGGGGCACTTTGTTCTAGAACTGAATCCCACTACTGCAGATAAACAGATAGACACTGAATCCCCAAGAGAGTAAGAGAAAGAAAGACAATGCAAATGAGTTGGTCAGGGGATTGTTGAGCATCTCCTTCATGAGATAGGGAAAGGAATTCCCTTTCCTGTTATCCCATTCTGGAGCAGTGTCCTCCAACTTTCCCGGCAACTCTGTGGGAATTTCTTTCTTTCAAATTAGCTGGTGTTTGGATTCTGTTGACTGCAGTCAAAATACCCATTACATATAGAAGCTTTAACCATGTTTCCTTGATTTCAAGATGCCTTAAATTGAATATACTTCACTGAATTTTAGGAAGCAAGAGTAGGATGATAGCATTCAATATATACAGTTGCATTGTGGTTTGAGAAATGGAAACATGGAAAGTGAAATGTGAAAAAAAATGTTAGAACTGAGAAAACAGAGTACTCATATTATCATTATTAATCAATTACAGTAGGATAATAATTATGACAAATGAGCATTTTATGTACATGGAGCTCAGAAGTCAGGGAAATGTGCCAGAGGAGTCAGTTCTAGGATTCTCTTGATTGCTTCTCTGAGAATTCTTGAATTTATTTGCATTTGGTGTGAGAAATCTCTGGGTTTGGCTGCCAGCTAATTTCCAGTAGTTGCAGGCAGTTCTGGTTTACTGTGAGTGGAAGGTTTGCAGGAAAATAGCAGTGCAACAGTAGGCAGAAGGTGTACAGCTAGTGGGCAGTTATCTTGGAGAGATTTTTATAGCTTCCTACATATAGTGGGTGAAAACTTAGCCAGAATGTTGGAGGAAGAGCTTGTCAATTTGGCTTCCTATCAAACTCTGTTAAGTAGTTAATTCTTAGGCTTCTTTTTTTTTTTTTACCATTTATTACTAAGGCATGTAAATCTGATCTGGCAGCTTTGGTTAATAAACTAATGCTCACTTCTTCTCACCATGTAACTACCACTGTTGCCCTGAATTAACTCTGTTTGATTCCAGGATTGTAAAGAGGTGAGGGTGAAGCCCAAGAAGCCACAGGAGGAGTGAGAATTTGGAGCTGCCTCACTGAAGACACAGAAACCCCTAAGGAAACAATTTACCAAGCTACTGCTTTGACTTGGAGGTGGCAGTGACTTAATTGGAAGACAGCATGGTAATGAACTTCAGGAGGATCCAGAGGAGGAGGTCCATTAGTCACTCCAAACACACTTGTGGCACAGATCTTACAATTCTATTTGTATTTCTGTTTTCTTCTCTTTAAAACAAGAGCGGTTATTCATAATTTGACTGCCATTTATATCATGCTTAATGATTTAAAGCTGCATGTTCACATGGCACAGCTTATCAGAGCTGAGCTATAGATTAGTGGGCTGACATATCTCTGCTCTATCCCTTCTTTGCTCTATAAATAAAGACAGTGACATAACTCATTGTCTCAGTTCTTCATTTGGAAAATGGGAATGATAACACCACCTACAACATCATTCTTTTTTTATAAAAATTACTCTGGTGCCTCCGAGAGGCTTAGCAGGGTAGAGTAAGTATTCAGTAGATGTTAGCAACCATCATTTGTAGGAAGACACAAAGATCTTTGTGTACGGGTGCTATGTAGACATTTTATAGTTTCTGTTGGCAGGAGTTTGAGAAATTGCAGTTCCCCAGTCAAATCTAGCTGCCACATGTTTTTTTTTTTTAAATAAAGCTATTATTGGCTCACAGCCATGGTGATTTGTTTATATATTGTCTACACACTGTCTTTCCTGCTACAAAAGCTGAGTTATGTAGTTAAAACAGAGATCCTATGGCTTTTAATCCTAAAATATTTACTATCTGGTCATTTACAGGAAAAGTCCACTAACCTGTGGTATTCATCAAGAAAAATGCAAGAATCTTATGTCATATGTAATTTATGTTTTGTAACAGACTGAGTACACCGTAATTTACTTGACCTTTCCTCTAGTGATAATTATTGAACATTTAGAAGATTTCCATTTTCATTTTTAAGTAGTTATTCTATGAATGGCATAGCATAAAGTGAATATATCTCAAGGAGAGAGTCCATCATGGGAAATAAAGGTGATTATTTGGGCCGCTGCAGTTGATGTGCTTTCAGATTTGCTGATAGTACATTATGAAATTTCTCAGTACAGAATTTGTCAGAACTGAGTGCAGAATTAAGCCATCAGTTCTAATTCCTTGTAGCAGAGTTTATCATTCATTAGCTTCTCTGATCAATCCAGAGCTTGCAGTCCCCAGAGGGGCAATAAACCCCATGACCCTGAAGCTCAAAGAATTGACTACATGTCAGATGAAGTTAACTATCAAGATCCCTGCCTATCATAAGTATTATTATGGGTGGTCACTCCTTTCATCTTTTAGTTTAGTTGTGCTGCTTTTGGGTCTGGGAATAGATTTCATGGATAGAGTCATCAAACTTCATGTAATGTGATCTGTATCACATCTGTTATCCTTAAAAAAATCTTACATGCTTTGGGTAAGTATTATTCTTTTAAGCAAGGTGATATTATTCCTAAACCACTATTTCTTTGAGAAATGTGCTTTAATAGGAAAATATGATTATGGAGAAGCAAATTGTAACTTTAGGTAAGAGATGATATGTTTTCTTTTGTTGCACTTCAAGTCATGGTATCTGAAAATATACAGCTGAGGATTCACTATTGCTGTACAAATAAGGATGTACTGGTTAGTAGGATTTTGGATCCTCTATGTCCCGGAACTACTATAACTCAGAGAATGACTGATATGTTAAACCAGGGTCTAAAATGCCAAAGTCTATAGGGGCCAAGATGGTAATATTAATGGCAAACTGGAGGGCTCATGACCCTTCTGAAGGCAAAGGTTGTTATGCCACCCTAGTCTATTCCTGCCACTCCTGAGACACTTATCTATTTGTGCAACTGTCCCAAGATTTAGAAATCTTCAACTGTGTCAAGATCAAACTCCAATCACATATTGCTGACTAGTTGAAAAGACTGATAATTTGATTTCAGATGCAAGCAATAACAAAAAAATCCATAAAGTCAGACCTATAATGAATGATAGAGGAATGCCTCAGGGTGAGATATTTACAGCTAAGATCATGAATATCTAGAATTTCTTCAAGGGCTTTGTCATCACTCAGATGAATTGGTAGGAAGAGTTAAGTTGTGTGATCCTCTATTTTCTTCTCTGAGGACTAAATGGGAACATGAATGTAAAGTACTTTGTTTAGTCCTTCCTACATGGTAATTGCTACCAATTTATTAGCTAATATAAAATGTAAGTTGAAGTTTATTTTTATTTTATAAAATTATTGTTGAAAAAATCTTTAGCCTACAATTATTTTATTTGCTGTTTAGGATTAGCCTGTATTTATTTATGACTTAGAATTGCTTCCTGTGCTCCTATTTCCTGGACAGGCAGTATGATTGGTACTATGCTCCCGTTCTATGACAAGACTTGTGGAAGGTACAGAAATCTCAGTAGGTCAGGAACCAGAGCACTGGAATTTCACAGGGCAGATGGAGACATAAATGGGATTAATATATTATGTGGCAAAGGACAAATACCTTTGCCCAAACATGGCTCTCACTGATTACTGAGTAATGGGTTTTTATGATAACTACCAGGATGGTAGACAAATCAGAACTGTGAAGTATGTGGAAAGGGTCTTGGTTTCAACAAACACCTGGTGAATCTACTTTTGCTCAACCATACTAGTTACCCCCCTGGATATAGTAGAATATAACTTAGGTTAGATAGTCAATTACTTTCTTATTTTTGTGGACAAATGAACTCCCAGTGTGGGTAGGAGGGTTTCTAACAGTGAGGGTATAAATTCTTTGCTTATTTCATTGAACCTGGCTTGCTAAAAAGGTTTAGACTGGGTTGAGGAAGTCTGGGTGGGTTAATTTATTTTATTTTTTTAAATAATTTTATTTAAAGAGAAAAAAACAAAACAAAACAGAATAAAAGGTAGCAACAATACAGTATTCCAAGGAAAAAGGGAAAACAACAACAACAAAAAAACCTAAGTAATTATTGCTTGACAAATTACATACCGACTTCTTGGAAATAGTTGTTCAATTTACAAAGTTAAAACATGTAAAGTAGACATTCAAACAGTGAGACTATTAAAAGTTCTGCTCCATGATCTGACAAAAACAGCAATATGGTCATCCATCTTACCCATGCAAATATACATGCAATTATATCAAAAGGGTAGAATTAAACACAACAAAACAGAGCAAAGTGGATCACAAGAAAGCAATGTAAGAGACAAAAATTTCAAATCTAGACAATTGGAGATATTCACTCTCTATCATATTGACTCTTGTTTTCTTCCAAATAGTTGTCCATATTGTCACATACAGGGAATTCACATGAAACAACCTAGTATGGAATTGATCTGAGCAGGATGAGGAGGGCATTGCAAGTCTTCAAGACCAGACATTAGGGAAGCCAAGAATGGCTGTCATAGTGTGTCTCATTCTCCTCAAAACAGCTGTCCATACCTTAATGTGTGTTGAGCTTAAACAAGGCAAAGCAAGTTAAGATCACGTTGAACAAAAAGTGATAGTTTTGCGGGACTTCACATCATGACATTATGGAATCAGCACTGGGTATAGTAGTGTCTCTTTTTCTTAAAAGTAGTTGTTCATTTCCACATGTGTTATATAGTTTGTTCTCATATACTGTTTATATGCTCTACACATGCATGAGTCTCTACTTGTATATCTATCATTTCTGTATTAGCAGGAAAAACAAAACAATTCCTAGAAAAGCATGAGGCAAAAAAGTCACATAAAACCACAATACAAGGTGATCTACAATGGTTACCATGGTGTTTCAGCAGTTTATAACAACATTGATAAAAATGAAGCATTGGAGATATTATAATATTTCAAAAGCAAGTAATAATCAAACCAGAGTGGGTTTCTTAGTGAATCTTGTCATCTTCAGTGTAGTTGCCTATACACTTAGACTTGATGCTATCCATCATAACAGATTTAAATAAAATCAGTAAATACAAAGTAGCATTCTAACAAACCAGATTCAAATAAGATCAGTCATAATAAGACAGTATAAGTTATAAAGGGCTTCAGAATAAGTTGATAGGAAATTAGGGATGATTACCATAATATGTCCTCTTATTTTGGGGATAGCTGACCATGTCCTCAAGTCTAGTGTAAGCAGACAAACTGGAACAGCACGTAATCCATCCAAGCAGAGTGGTGAGAATAATGTAAATTTTAAATCTTGTTACCCCGTTAACAGTATCCTCTGCCTCCCTTTTTTAGACAATTCCTTCCCTTTCACTCCCATGGGGTACACTATTTGTTTTGGGTCCCACTGCCTCCCTATATAGAGCAGCTCAATGGACCCTATCTCCTGATCTACTCTGCCTGCGTTTCTCTCTGTTAGTATTTCGAGGCCCTCTATACTAGAGATTATAGCCAATCTTCCCTGCCTCATTTCTGCTATTCTATTTTTCTGCCATTGATAGTCTATTTTTCTCTTCCACTCCACTGTCTGCCTTGTTCACAAAGGCCTCTCTGCCACTGTCCCTGAAATGCTCATAATCTTGTTCTCTCTCCTTAGAATGTCCTTCAGTATTTTTTGTAGGGTTGGACTGGTGGTCACAAATTCTCCTAGTTCCTCTTTGTCATGGAAGCATCTTGTTTCTCCATTAATTTCTATAGAGAGTTTTTCAGGATACATCAATCTGGGCTGGAGATTGTTCTCCTTCAGCACTTGAATTGCTTTACTCCAAGTTCTTCTTGACCTGATGGTCTGTGTTGAGAAGTCTGCTGTGATTTTGGTGGGTTTTCCTTTATAGGTGATGTGTCTTTTCTCTGATGGCTTTTAATATTCTGTTCTTATATTGAATTTCTGGGATCTTGATTATTATGTATCTGGGTGTAGCTCTGTTTGGGTTATAGGTGGCTGGAGTTCTGTATGCTTCATACCTCTGCATATCATTTCTTTTTTCTATGCTTGTGAAATTTTCCTTAATAATTTCTGTGAATAGCCTTTGCAATTCCTCTGGTTTGATTCCTGCTTCTTCATTCACATACTGTATTCTTAAGTAATAGATCCTCTTGTCATCTTCCAGTCTTTGTATCTTTACTGCCTGCTCCCTTGTTATTTTTAAGAGATCTTCCCTTTCATGACCCCACATTGCAAGCCTGTGTTCAATTTTTGATAGTCTATCTTTGGTTTCTTTCAAGCAGTTTTGCCAGCTTTCTATGGAGTCTTTAGTTTCCTGATAATCTCTTTGAATTTGCTTC